>BDMV01000001.1:56304155-56493653 GCA_008326285.1 Oryza officinalis | reverse complement strand
ATCTCAATTGATCCGTTCCCTGGTGAACCCAGAATCTTGATCATGATCTCATCTCCCAAAAATTAATTTCCAGTATTCGAATTTTGCAGTTCGAATTTCCACTCCTGAACCTTTCCAAAAATTCGTACGGTTGAAATTTCAATTTCGAGATTTTAACCGTGTCGTCAAATAATCTCCTTTCCATCCAGAGAGTCTAAAAATATTTATTTTTAGACATCGACCACCGGACCAATATTTCCTATACGTGCGCATATTAAAATCAATATTTCTGCGCACGTATCAACAGTCATTTCCTTCCCATTCAAATATTCTGAAACATTTTTGGAATTCTACCGCCCGGCGATTATCCGTCCTTTTTCTGCACCCGTGGTTCTTTACATTTTCATTAAGTCAGGCAAGTTAATTAGGTCCATCCAACACCCGTTCAAACACATTTCTTTGCCCCATTCTATTTCCTAAGCTCCCTGTGAAACAGACGCGGTTAGGCACCGTCCCTGCAAATCAAAAATTAGGCACCGTTCTGCACAGTGCACAGTGTGCACTGAGCGTGGTTAGGCACCGTCTCCGCCTTCTCCGCCGAGCAAACAGCCATCTCTACACCCGGTCCAGTGCGCCATGGCACCACGACGAGCTCGCCGGTGTCACTCGTCTACGCCGAACGGTGTGAACCAAGCTCACCCATGCCAGGCCACTGTCTCCGCTCGACTGAGCCTCCCTGCCGACGACGACCGCCGAACAGGATCATCAGCCCCACTCGGCCGAGCCCCTTGTCGCCGTCCGCCGGCCGTGACGGCTATAAAAGCCACCGCCCCGTCGTCGTCCTCCACAGCCTCCAATCAGCTCCCTCTCCCCTCCTGCCTCGAAGCCCCCCCTGCCGCGCGCCGTCTCCCGGCTGGCGCAGCCTCCCGGCCGCGCGCTGCCGCCCTTGCCGTGGCCGGCGCACGAGCCGACGCCGTCCCCCGCGCGCGCAGCCGCCAGCCGACGCCGCACCAGCCGCGTCGCCGCTTGCCGACGCCACTGCCGCCGCCCCGGCCAGGCCGCCTCCCGGCCACGCGCCGCGTGCTGCCGCCGGTCCCAGCCGACGCCGTCGCGCGCAGCCGCCGCCAGCCGCCGCACCCCACCGCGCCGGCGCCGCCGCTCCCCCGGCCGGCCGCCCTCCTCCCACTCGGGCTTTCTCTCGGGAAGAATACAGAGAAAGAGCAAGGAGAGAGAGAAAGAAAGAAATGGGAAAGAGATAAGAAGGAAAGAGAGAAGAAAGAGATAAGAAGGAGAGAGAAGAAGAAGAAAAAAAAAAGAAAGAAAAAGGAAAAGAGATGGGACCCACCGGTGGGCCCCACTGTCTTGACTCTCTCTCCCGCGGGCTTTGACCAAAGACTCGGAAAAAGTCTAAATCGCCTCCCTCTTCTTTGTCGGGCCAAGCCCATAAGTCTGCCAAAAAGTCTACTTTGCCTCCCTCTTGTTATCGGGCTAAGCCCATAAAATTCTTACAAAGTCTACATCACGCCCTCCACTTCATGGGCCAACCGGCCTATAATCTATCCACCAAGTCCACTTTACATCCCTACCCGACCTCCTTCATCTCTGGGCTAAAGCCCAAGCCTTCCCATAATAAAGTCCATGATTCCTCCCTCTCAACATCACAGCCAAGGAATATTCTTGGGAATATTCCTTTCCAATTTAATAAATTCAGTTCCACATTTCAGAAAATCCATTAATCTTCCAAAATTCGTATCTCCCCAACCGTAAGTCCGTTTGACTCCGTTCAACTTCCATAATTTTTCTAAAAATGAGATCTACCCAATGGCACCATTAGTTTATAATAGTTATTATCTGCTCTATAGGGTTTTGGATGTTTTTCTCTTTTCGATCGCGTAGTGGACGTTTCGGAGGTACAACTGACGCGGATTTTTCTCGAAGATTTGAAGACCAACAATAAGGCAAGCCACTCTTCGATCATATTGCTCCTAGTTTATAAAATGTGTTGATTGCAAACTTGCATGCTTAGCGTACACAATTATTTTGATCGGCCATCGGTCTACGAGCACACGACCGACGGACCAACCTATGTAGTTGCATTATTTTCCGTAGGACCTTGTTAAACTTAACCCTTGTCGCTCCACCACAGCAGTACCTCGATGCTTGCGCTCTCTGGGCGCAGGTATCCTTGTGCACCATTTGTTTATGTCAGGTTTATATATATGGTTATCGATGTGGAAAAACTTGGGTTGTGAAAGGTTTATAAAACCCGACTCGGGGAGTCGGTGACTTTGAAAAATAAAAAGTTTTATGGGAGAAAACTTGCGGTGCGAATCCTCTCCTGTGTGGTTTGGTTTCGTAGTCGCGCATAAGGACCGATTCCTTTGGGTTTTACATCCGAGCATCTCACAGTACGACTGGAATGGACGGCAAGCTCGCCGGTGAGACAGGAGCGGAAGGCGACAGCCGGTGATGTCGTAGCGGCCTCGTCGTAGCGGCGCGGCGTGCGGCGACGTCGTCGCCAAAAATAGTATGGGAGAAAATTAGACTTTTATCTTTTCCAACCTAATAGGAATGAAAGGGCTTGGGGAGGTAACATGGACTTTTTCCAGAAAAAGCCCAGCAACAAGAAGGCCATAGTAGAGGGAGCTTACTTGGACTTTTTGGAGTAAAACTAATTTTGGTTAGAGTGAAAATCCTGGGACAAAACCAGAAGATCAGAGGAGTAGAAAAATTGGTAAAATTCAATAAAAGTTTGGCACTGGCATAAAACAAAGAAACTGTCGGCATGATGCAAAAATTTAAACATGAAACAGAAATGATTTTTGATCGGTGTATTTTTATTTAGGAATTTCCCCAGGGTGTTACATTAAGATATGTTACACTCGAAGAAGGACGACAATTGTTGTAGGATATTCGCTCGAGAATCTATGGCAGTCATGCTGCATCGCGTACTTTGGTGGGCAAGGCTTATAGGCATGGTTTTTTCTGGCTCACGGCGGTTTCCGACGCAGACAAGGTGTATCGAACTTGTGAAGGTTTTCAGTTCTTTGCTTGGCAAAGTCATGTTCCAGCCCAAGAGTTGCAAACAATCCTGCTGTCATGGCCCTTTGCTGTTTGGAGTTTGGATATGGTTGGTCCCTTCAAAAAGGCTCCAGGAGGTTTTACACATTTGTTCGTTGCAATTGACAAGTTTTTTAAGTGGATTGAGGCTAGGCCGGTTGCTACAATAACCGCAGACAAGGCACGAGATTTTATCTTAAACATTGTGCATCGGTTTGGTGTTCCAAACTGTTGATGCAAAAAACACACACTGGCTTGGGAGATCTGCTTAGCTCCAGTGCAGGTCCAAATCTTGGTGAGATGCAGGCGTGCCAGTCAGTTTGATCCTGCAACTGACAAGATATACAAACGACAGATCAAAGAACCGATCGGCCAACATAGCCGATGTAGTAATTCCAGCCGATCCTGATAACAGCCGATAGCGATAGGGTTTTGAGCTATCGGCTATGTGTTCAATGTAGATTCTGACACTTGACAAAGAGACAATCGGCTGATGATAATATGCATTAGATCGGCAATGACTTGATAAAGTGAAACGAAAGTTAGACATACTCGATCGGCTGTAGATATCAATGATACATAATCTAAATCTCAAAATATATTTAAACCAAGTGATTGGGATAAAATCCACAAGATTAGATTAAATAGTGAAACCTTTGTTGTCATCGGCTAAATTCAACTTATATGCAATCCTTATAAGCCGATGCAACGTCCAGATAACTCATCGGCTGAAACCCCGATGAAACCCTTATCAGCAATCAAAAAGCAGGCTAGAGATTCATGGTTCTAAGCACGACTTAGTAGGTCAAACTCAACTGATGCAGCACTAAGTATGTAAAGAAACACGATATCTAGATGATCAAGCCCTTGACTGATTTTCAGGGTGGTAGATGCCTAAGCTAATCTAATCTAGCAAGACGATTTAGTCGATACCGACAGAAACCCTAAAACGAGAAGCAACCGATAAAACTAAATCGAGATGCTAATACTAGATTAACAGAAGACATATGATAAATAGCCAGGCAAATATATTATCCAAACCAGAGCAATCCAAGAGGTCGAATGTACTGATGCAGCCTTGAACGACGCCGACGTAGATGATACAATTGCCTGAACCGACGGAACATTGGACTTACCACTTCGCCGGAGATCGACAGCCGATGCAGCCCCGCGTCAGGTGCCAAATTCCGCCGGTTGATAAATAAACCGTAACAGAGTAAAAGGTGACGATGCGCCGAATTGTATTGATCGAGAGTTGATAGATTACAATAACCCCGGGTGTACGTATTTATACCCATGGGAAGATACTAGTCCTTGTAGGACAAGGAAGAAACTTTCGTAAAGATAAAAGAAAAACATAAAGTCCTTAAGGGACACTAAACACACTTTCCTAAAGATAAAAGGAAACTAACAAATATTCTAATTAATAGATACAATCGCCTTCTTCGGACTCAATCCGCACGTGGCAATCCTCATGAAGCACACCAACCGAACCCGACAATGATCCTGCCATCTCCTTATCGGAATCGGCTACATCGGCTATCCTTGTCCGATTCTGTTTCAGCCGATGCACACCGTAGCTGATTTGGCTTGCAGCCGATTTATACTCCGTTTTCTGTAATCGCTTATCTCCTCCAATCGGCTTCGGCTTTAACTCTGAATCCAATGCATGATTTACCAAATTTTGTCGTTAACACAAACAGGATTATTACTGAGAATGAAACTCAATTCACTGGAGGCATTTTCAAAGAATTTTGTGAAGATTTTGGGATCAAAATTTGTTATGCATCAGTGGCACATCCTAGAAGCAATGGACAGGTTGAACGTGACAATGGTATGGTTCTTCAAGGCATTAAGGCCTGAGTTTTCAATAGATTGCGCCCCTATGTTGGTAGATGGGTTCAAGAATTGCCTTCAGTATTATGGTCATTGCGGGCTATGTCCAGTCGGGCTACGAGTCAGTCGCCTTTCTTTTTAGTTTATGGGGCTGAAGCTATGTTGTCTAGTGAGATGGAATTTGAATCTCTTCGAGTTCGCAATTTCAATGAGTAGCGTTATGATCAAGACCGAGTCGATAATTTGGCCTGACTGGAAGAGGCTCGTGAAGCTGCATTAGTTTAGTCGGCAAGGTATCTTCAAGGACTTCGACGTTATCATAATCGTAATGTTCGGTCACGAGCTTTTATTGTTGGCGATATGGTTCTGCGGAAGATTCAGACAACGAAAAATAGACATAAGTTATCTCCATTATGAGAAGGACCTTATATAATTGCTGAGGTCACTTGGCCAGGAGCGTATCGTTTGAAGCATGAAGATGGGATAATCGTGGAGAATTCATGGAATATTGAACACCTTCGTCGATATTATACTTAAATTTTCTGTATCATTTTCTTCTCGACTGCCCACTTCAAGTAAGTTGCCTTCTTGAGTTGCCAGTCGAGGGCTATGAATATCAATAAAGTATGAAGTTTTTTATTAATAACAATTTGTTTATATTTGGTTTATCATTGTTTGTTGTTCTGGTTTGAGTTAAGTAAATAAGGACTAAAAATTTTTTAATGACTTAATCAAGTTTAGGCTTGGTGACAGTCGGACGAAAATTTTTAAGAAATTAAATGCGAAGACTCAAATTAGGGCATAAACATAAATAAACTGAGTATTTACAAGTTGGATCACAAGAGTTATTCACATCAAACAGTTATCCCTGGAAATTCTCAGCTACATCAGCAGCAATCTTCTTGGCCGACTCTTGTGCTTCATTGATCAGCTCTAAGGGTTTTTCATCAGTAATGCCGTCTGCAAAGCCATCTCCTATAGAGTTTATATCTACTCGGGGATAGCAAGACTTTGTCATTGCCAGGGTTTGACTTGCACTCATGATAGTAGCATCAGTAATATTTTCTATGTACTTTTTTGGAGCTGTTCTAAGTTTGTCGAAGATTTCTAGAGCATCTACAGCACTTGTTCCAAGGCTGTTCTCATAGATTGCTGACAATATTGGCGTAGTAGCATTGGCAATGTCATCCCTGACTCTTTCAGCTCTCTGGACTTTCTCAGCAAAGACTTCAAATTGAGCACGAGATTTAACTTTGTCGGCTACAAGATAGATATGGTTCAGATTATACTAATGATCAGGATGAATTGGATCAAGGAGTATAAGTTTTTGGGGTTACCTTCAATCTCTGCTATGGCCTTATCTCTGTCAGACTCAAGCTTGGTGTTGTCATTTTCTGCTTTCTTAAGCTGAGCCTTAAGGGATTCAATCTCAGATAAATTGGCTAAAGCATGAAGATTTAGAGTTAATAAAGTTGAACAAATTGACCAAGAACAGATGATTTAACTTTTCTTACCTCCGATTGAGCCGCGAAGTTCCAGGTTCATATCCCGAAGCTTGTTAATTTCTTCTCGTAGGACAACTTCTCTAGCTGCTACCTCTTCTTTGGCATCCTTGAGGTCTTGATGGATGTTTTCTAGAGAGTTGACATGAGGTACAAGTTTCTCTAGGGTATCTGACTTAGCCTGTGAGCGACGATATATTCTCTGCATTGTAAGACATGAATCAGTTGATTATAGAAGATTATGCAATTGAGATATGAGGAATTTGATCTTACGTTCATCAGTAGAGTGCCTTCATTGAGGCTGGCAACAAGCACATCGCGTTGTTCAGCTTCTTTTGCTTGTTTAATATGATGCTTTGTTTCTTGCCTTCAGCATTGCGCCACTCGATCTTGATTGGAGGCATTGAGTCTTTTGTGGATTTCAGTTGGATAATTTCTTCATCTTCTCCAGTTGTTTGTTCTAAGGATGATGTGTAAGATGGAATTTAGAAGATATGTTCAAGACAAGGATGTGATGATTATTGGGTTTACCTGTTGTCGCTTTAGGATGGTTTTCTTGAGTGGCAGCATCCTTAGTTGTTTGATCCTTGTTGATTTCTTCGGTAGCTGATGCTGGATCTTCAACTAGAGCTTCTTGATTGGTTGGGACTTGCTCCTCCTTGTCCGGCTGGTTCTCAGTCGGGGGCTCTTGAGCTGATGCTTGATTAGTAGAGTTCGACTGATTTCTAGTCGAAATAGCTTGACTGGCAGTCGGGGGCTCTTGGTCAAGGATGGCCTCACTCGGGAGAGGGTTCTGGGACCCTTGTTCTGCAAACTTTGGTTTTTCCGGCATTGCGGATGGAATTATTTTTTCTGTCTGCCCGGTGGGAGGTTTTCTGCAGCAGATGATAGGAGGTGAACAAAGTGAAATCTAGTAAGTTTTCAACAAGAAGATAATACCAGTTGTGTGAGAGAAACCTGTTGGATTTCCTGATTTTTGGAGCAGATCTGGTGGATGGCCTGGATGAGCTTATATTGGCCTTGGGAGTTTGGACTTCTTCAGATTCTTCATCCGAGTCATCTATAACTAGTTTCCTTTGTTTGCTGGCATGTTTGCTGGTTTCTTCGACAGTAGCAACAGTTCTTTTGCTTTTTGCTTGGGGCTTAATCTTTGGGCCGTCGGTCAGTTTCTTGGTAGTCGGCTGGGCTGGAATATCTTCATGATATACTTTGTATGGCCGGGAGATGATCAGAGCATTTGCCTGCAGGCAGTATTTTTAAGAAACATTGAAGAACATGGCAAGTTGAAAAGTGGTTTGGGATGCAAAGTCTACTTACTGGAGGAGGTGGTCGATGAAGATTGAAGGGAATAACTGGCAGTATACTGCTGTAGTTCACTGCAATCCCAGAAGACAAGATCTTATACATACGAGCGCACAAGACTTGGAAATTTAGGGATTCTCGATTTTCCCGATTGGGGTCATTCTGCCCTTCATATTCAAAAGCTGGCTTGGATCTTTCTTTGATAGGCGCCAGTCGGCTTTTGATGAAGTGCCGAGTGATCTGTTCTCCTTGAAGACCCTTATTCTTCATTTCAAGAATTTTTGCCAGAAGATTATTAGCTTCTATCCAGTCTTGGTTCTCGGGCAAAGCATTCCAGTTAGCCCGTTGGATTGGTGGGAGACCAATGAAGTTGGATAAACTGAGGGCTAGGTTTGAGATATAGAACCAGTTCGCATGCCAGCCCTTGTTGGAAGATTTCAGAGGAAGAGAAAAGTAATCTTTGCGGAGAGTGCCGCGGAGTTGAAATCCGACACCACAACCAACACAAGGGTTATCCTTGGTTGGGTGGGCCTTAAGAGAGAACATGCGGCGGAAAAGGTTGAAATGGGGATATATTCTGAGGAAAGCTTCACATACATGGATAAAAATGACAATGTGCAGTATGGAGTTTGGATTCAGATGGTAAATCTTGAGACCATAGTAATCAAGAATGCCGCGAAAGAATTCGAAAGTGGGCAGACCAAATCCGCAATAGAAAAAGTGGGTGAAAACTACGATCTCATCGGTATTCGAAGTCGGGAATTCTTCACCGTACGCTGGGCGCTAGCCGATGATCTCCTTGGCAGGGAGAACTCCGTCCTTTACCATCTCTTTCAGAGTTTACTCCTTCACGTCAGAGGTTGCCCATTGGTTGAAGGGAATTTCTCTCTCTTCCGCCATGGGTGAGATTTGTGGGGATCAAATTAGGTGCTGGGAGCAAGGATTTTTGGGGGAGATGTTAGGAGCAAGGTGCGCGCGGTGAATTTTGGTGGAGTTTTGAATATCCGGTTGAATGGATTTGGATGAGCTCGTGTTCTAGGTTTTCTTCGGAGGCGCTTGTGAACAGGAGCGCGAAAGGGGAAATTTTAGAAGATGAAGCGGCGGGGAAGACGATGGCGCTTCAGTGATTTTTTTAGGGTATCGGTAGGTTTCCTCATATTTGGGCCGAGGCCCATGGGAAGCTTATAGCCCATAATTCAGGTGTGGCCTGTCACGTGTCTTTTAGGGACTTAAGCAAATTTGCCTTGGCAATATGCACGTGTTCTGTTGCCCAATGCCTTTCAAATCCTTCCGTACAGCGGTTATTCAACTTTTTAGGAGTTGGTGCGATGCAACTTGAAAGGTGACAAACAGTGAAGTTTTTCATAACTATTTTGGCAACTTTTTTATAAGTTGTTAAAGCTGTTTGGTTCTTTAGAAGCGATTGATTTTATATCAATGCTACTTTGCCACTTTGGTGTGTTTCTTTAATTAAGACCAATACTAAGGCTTAGGCTAATTATATTTTGGTAGTATTGTTTACATGATTGGTAAATCCATTAATGGGTTTTATTAACTCGGATTTATATTATCAATATAACATATTCCTGAGGATGGGCGAGTTGTGTGTTTCGAGATGACTCGGGCAGAATAACTTGGATAGCATGAGCTTGCCAGTACTCGGGGTCATTATACACTGTGCCTTGATTATGAGGTTATGTGTTATATGATTTTTGTGATTGCTTTTTGGCTTTGGCTAAGTACTTATTTGTATTACTCGGATGAGTATGATTATTATAGTTCTTGACTATATGCTTAGTTTATTCAACTAAACAATAGTTGGGGGCTACACCTAATTAGGTGCATCTAGTTGATGCACCTGGTATATTTTTTGTGACTTTTTAGCCCTTCACAGCCTTTTTATTGGATGATAAAGCACTCGGGAGACTCAGGCAGAGATGATGGAAGCACTCGGCGATGGAGGCACTCGGCTAAGGAGGTACTCAGCTATGTATTATTCTGGTTCGAGGCAAAGTTATCTTGTCGACTGTGAAGGTCTCATGGGCTACTGTGGAGATTATGGGTACCATATACCCACACGGCTAGCTTATCCGACTGTCTATAGGGGATAGGTTATGAGTCATGATTATGTAATAGGCTTAGGACTTAAGTATTGCATTACCTTGTATATTAAGGAACAGCTTATAGTCCGAAGTCCGGAATGTTATGGAGTCTTATACAGTATATAGTTAGGTCTTCGACTTGTGATCCTACCCTTTAAACCTATGTAAGGAGAGTTGAACGTCCCTTGAAGGATATAGAGACAATACCAATTAGCTAGGTTTTCTTCATACACAACCCGATCAAGAGATCAATATACAACTCAGCGAATCCAATTCCCGAAACAGGAGTAGGGTGTTACTTGTTCATAGAAGGCCTGAACCTATCTAAAGTCTTTTGTCTACTAACCCATCATGTTTGGCACTTGTGCGCTACCCCATGTTTATTATTGCCGAAATCAGGTTTCGACAGTTGGCGCCCCAGGTAGGGGTGCGTCAAGTTTTCTTCTTCTCGCTGACTAGCACGATGGGATTTGCATCAGGCATCGACGACTTCGCCTTCCCTCCTGGACAGGCGTTCCGTTTCGGCAGCCTCGACTTCATCACCGACAACTTCGGCAAGATTTCTCTCCTTGACTCAGATCTGAACCAGTTAAGAGGAGAAAACTACTCGGCGTCGTTCGAGTTACCAAACGATGCTGAGATCAACTTCAACTTTCTATCTTCTGAGTTGGGACCAAACCACTCGGGGGAATTTTCTGCATCGCCATCATGCTGCGGTTCGAGCTTCAGGGAGATCGCCGTCATGATTCAACCCCTCGGATCGTGTTCATCTACCGAGATCGCCGACTACCTTAGCTCTTCCAACTTCGATGATCTTTACAACATCTCCACGAAGGACATTAACGACTCCGACTTCGATGACGACTACACTCCGCTATTCTTCAATGTCCTCATGGCCGAAGTAGGGGAGACGGACTCAACCGTGGCCCGCAGGGTTGCGGAAGAAGAACGAGCCAGGTTCAAAGAGCAGCGCAAGCGCAAGGAGGAGGAGCTCAAGCGTAAAGAAGACAACGACAAGAGAAGACGAGATCTAAGGGCGGCTGGGTGCTCCGCTCATAGACGTGGCACCTCCCAGCATAACTCCAATTTTGGATAAAGTCAAGACTATCGTTGCCGCTACAGCATCACCCGACACTCCTACGTGCTCTGCTCGGGGAGCCGCCGAGTCCATTACCGAGACACCCGATAGTAGCCGCCTACCATCGATGTGATCCAAGGACTACCGAAGACTCGAGCTCAGCAAGACACCCGCCAAGTCCAATTACCCCAGTCACCACGCAATCTGGAAGCGTCGAGATCAGTCGGCCAACTCTCGTGAGAGAGGTCACGGCCGACCACCCATCCATGATCGAATCCGCTATGGCAATAGCTCAAGTTACCACAGTGGCTCTCGAAGGCCCGCGCCCAGTGACTTGAGAGAGGTACATGAATTACGTGCGAAAGAAATTAATTTGAATTCAACTAGAATTCAAATAAAGTCCGATAAAATCCAATTAAAAAAGGATCAAGCGCGAGCGTCGAATTTCGTTACCGATTTCTAGTATTTGTGAAATAGTTCTATTCCGATTTTAATCCATTTGTGATAAAATATTTGCGTTAGCAGATTAAGTATTTTAACTATTTTAATTTACGCGACTCCGAATAAATTCACCCGATAATTAGATTCCAATAATAATTAACCCTAATAAATAAATAAATAAATAAATAACCACAATATTAACTAAGTAGATAAATAGATTAATAAGTAAATAACTAACTAAATAACCTTATTAAATAAATAACACCAATTTATTAAATATCTCGATGTATTTTCTTAGAATTTTCCAAAAATAACAGACGACTAATTTTCCAACTATTATACACGTGTGTGTGTGTGTATATATATATATATATATATATAAATTAATTTTTCTCCCGATTTTCCTAAATTTTCTCTTTTCTTTTATTTAATTTTCTTTTTCCCTTTTTTTTCCTTTTCTCGTTCTTTCCCTTTTTCTTTTTCTTTCTTTTTCTTTTTCCATCTCTTCTCTCCCTCTCCTCTCCCTCAGCCTCTCTACCTCTCCCTCTGTTTCTTTCTTCTCTCCTCTTTGCCCCCCTTTCTTTTCTCTCTTCTCTCTCGGCCTCTCTCTCACAGGCGACGGCAGCACGACGGGAAGGAGGAGGAGAGGAGGGGCTTACTGGCAGCGGCTGGACGGCAACGGAGCAAGGCGGCGACAGCTTGGCGGAGAGGGGAAGGAAAGGGGGAGGGCGGGGAGAAAAAGGGGAGGGAGTGGGGAAGATCGGGTGATGAGGGAGGGAGGAAGGGGGGGTTTTATAGGGGCGGGGAGGGACGTGGAGGCCAATGCGGGGGCGGATGGGACGGCGCGCGGGGCTCAAGGCGCAGCATGGGGCCCAAGGCAGCGCGGCTGCAGCGGCAGATGGGAGGGCGACGACGGGACCACGAGCGGCGCAGCAGCGGCGGGTGGCAGAGGGGAGGACGGTGACGGCGACGCGATGGGCGCAAGGCTCGAGGCGATGGCGACGGTCGACGCGCGCACGCGGTGGGGCTCGAGGCGGCCAGGCGCGGCGGCCGGGCGTTCGGCTGGGCTAGACCCGCGTCGAACGCCTGGCGCGCAATGAACAGTGCCGCCAGGGAATTTATTTTTGTTTTAGTGATTTCTAGCTAAAAAAATTAGATAAATTCGCGATTCAAATTTATATCACGAACTAAATATTTGAATGACAATATTTCGCATTCAAATATGAATTTGCCCAATTTTAAAAATATTTAAATTTTCAATATTTATTTAAGTTCTGATTTAATAATTCTAATTCTTAGCGGTCGCATATATATATATATATATATATATATATAATTTTCCTATTTAATGGTATGAATTTATACTATCCAAAATTGAAAACTCGCTTACGATATTCATGTCGATTATTTTATTTGCTACAAATTTTGCCTACATCTTATTTCAATTTATTTTCTTAATTATTTATTTATCCAATTTCCTATATTTAGGGTTTATACCTAATTAATTCTGATTAATTAAACTCCATAAATAAAGATCCATATAGAAGAGCAATTAAACACGGCATGATGCAATTTGATCAAAAGTTTTTGAGTTTACGTGTTTTAGGGTTTCGCTTTCGACGGTCGAATTTTCAGGGCGTTACAGCTGCTTACCTTGGATTTAAAGGTAGGGGCGGAACCTGAAATGGGTACGATTGGTTAGGGAGAGTTGTGCAAAGGATGTTGTCACGATTTCCTCCTTTGCAATACCTTGGTGGTACTTCGGGGAATGGCAACATGTGTGGAATCGTGTCTTGTGGGTACAGTTGTACACCTCTGGCTAGAGTAAAACTATTCGAATAGTGGTGCCCACGGTTATGGGCGATTGACCAGCTTCACCGTGATTAGTCTCACACTATTAATTAACTTGACTTAATGAACTGGTGTAGTTTAGGTGGTTTGATTGGGCCTGTTCAACGTGATGTAGCATTGTTCAGTGGAGATTTAATCTTGCCTTAATTAATCAACTGTTTTACTGTTTTATACTATAAATGTTTACAACCACCTATATGCAAATAGTCACAAATCTCTCTTTGTCTCCCTTTGCACGTCTGTATCATTGGTGTAGTTTGCTGAGTACGGTGGTTGTTCTCAGTCATGCTATTTCCCCCTTTTCAGAAATGTAGTGCTTTTGAGCCGAAGACAAAGTTAGAGGACCAAGGCTTATACCCCAGTTGAGTTTTTACCTGTGGAGTGGAGCTGAAGCCTCGCTAGGATCGTCGCCTCTTCCGCTGCTGCTGCATTCTTTTCGGTGTGAGGATTAAGTGCCTCCTCTGTAAGTATTTATGCTTTATTTACGTTCAGATCTATATATTAATTTATCGTTTTGTGTACACTGGCTTGATTCCTGGGCAGGGATTTATACACAAAATAGTCTGAAATTTTGGTTAAATTTCTAGGCGTGACATGGACACAGGATGCCGAGAACGCATTTATCACGCTCAAGCGGTACTTGTCCAGCCCTCCTGTACTCGTTGCCCCACAGCCAATAGAAGAACTATTTCTCTATATTGCTACCACACCTTACTCTGTTAGCACTGTGATTGTCGTCGAGAGGGACAAAGTACAATGTCCTGTGTATTACGTCAGCGAGGCACTACACGATGCCAAAACTCGATATCCTCGAATTCAGAAATTGCTCTATGCTGTGGTCACGACATCGCAAAAGCTGCGCCACTATTTCCAGGCCTACAAAGTCACAGTCGTCTCGTCCTTCCCTCTGGGCGAGGTGGTAAGGAACAAAGATGTCGTTGGATGCATTGCCAAGTGGGTCGTTGACCTCAGCAAATTTGATGTCAACTTCGTCCCACATACAACTATCAAATCTCAGGTTCTCGCTGACTTCATTGCTGATTGGACCATTCCTGAGAACGCCTGAACCGGTCAGATGAATAATGAGACATGGACGATGGCTTTCGACAGGGCATTCAACAACCAAGGAGTAAGGGCAAGATTCATTCTGACATCTCCTACCGGAGATCAATTCAGACATGCAATACATCTCGATTTTCGAGCAACAGACAACATCGCAGAGTATGAGGGACTACTCGCCGAGTTACGAGCAGCCGTGACACTTGGAGTAAAGCGATTAATTGATAAAGGAGACTCAGAGTTAGTCACCAACCAAGTGCAAAGGACTACAAATGCTCCAACTCAGAGTTGACCAAGTACCTCGCCGAAGTCAGGAAGCTGGAGCGAAAGTTTGATGGTTTAGAGGTGCGCCATGTCTACCGCAAAGACAACACCGAAGTCGACAACTTAGCACGGCATGCGTCTAGAAGAGAACCTATTGAACCAGGAACCTTTCTGGACATCCTGACAAAACACTCAGTTAAAATCAAGAACGATGAAGGTACCTTAGCCAGCACCGAGAACAGCTCGGGGCCTACTGCAGAGGTCAACAACGTCATGGCAGACATCGAGATCACAGGAGACTGGCATATCCCGCTCATCAATTTCTTGATGCCGACA
This sequence comes from Oryza officinalis, assembly GCA_008326285.1. Lineage (NCBI taxonomy): Eukaryota > Viridiplantae > Streptophyta > Magnoliopsida > Poales > Poaceae > Oryza > Oryza officinalis. The sequence goes on along the minus strand of BDMV01000001.1, from coordinate 56,478,843 downwards.
AGCTACCGGACGAGGACACCATGACAGAAAAACTTTTCCATCAGGCAAAAGCTTACTGTATGATTGACAATGACCTATACAAAAAAGCCTCGAACGGAGTTCTACTCAAGTGTGTCTCTCCCGAGGACGGCAAAGATTTGCTACTCGACATCGATTAAGGAATCTGCGGGTCTCACATCGGCGGGCGAAGTCTAGTCGGAAAAGCCTTTCAATAAGGATTTTTTTGGCCAACAGCCCTTCAAGACGCTTGCGACTTGGTAAAACGATGTGAAGCTTGCCAATTTCACGGTAAACACACCAGGATGCCGGCTCAAGCGCTCCAGACCATCCCTCTCACCTGGTCGTTCTCGTGTTGCGGGCTTGACATCCTCGGACCGCTTCCCTGAGGACAAGACGGCTACAAGTTCTTATTTGTGGCTATTGACAAATTCACCAAGTGGATTGAGACAGAGCCAACAAGAGAAAATCAAAGCCGAACACGCCATCAAGTTCATGAAAGCGATATTCTGCCGATATGGACTTCTACACCGGATCCTGACGGACAATGGCTCCCAGTTCAATAGCGGTGCCTTTTCAGGACTACTATATTGAATTCGGAGTAAAAATCTGCTTTTCTTCAGTCTTCCATTCTCAGAGTAACGAGCAGGTCGAGTGAGCAAATGGTATTGTGCTCCAGGGGATCAAAACATGTGTGTACGATAAGCTCTTGGCCTATGATATACACTGGGTTGGCGAACTCCCTTCTGTCTTGTGGGTCGTCCGTACTACCCCGACAACCTCGATAAAAGAAACTCCTTTCTTTCTCGTGTATGGTTCCAAGGCCATGCTCCCTTCGGAGCTGCGACATCGGTCAACATGAGCCAAAAAGTATTTAGATAAGGGATAGGAGGAGCACCGAACAGACGATGTCAACCTTCTAGAGGAACATCGAGAACGTGTTGCTGTTCAAGCAGCCATGTACCAACAGGCCCTACGTCGCTATCACGAAAAGCGTGTTCGTGCCCGTACACTCACCATCGACGATTACGTCTTCCAACGAGTCCAGAATCAAGCAGGGCAAAACAAGCTCTCACCAAAGTGGGAGAGACCGTACATGATGGTCGAAGTCTTAAGGCCAGGCGCATTCAGGATCACAGATGATGAAGGACGCGAGTTGGCAAATTCTTGGAACATCAACCAAATAAGTATGTTTTATGTATAGGACCGATGTACCAAAGTCTGTAAGTTCATTTTTATACAGTATTCTGATTTTATTTCTTTTAAAGTGTTTTACCCAGTGACCCCTTTTTCTTATATCGCCTTGGCTTGAAGTCGATCCTACCATACAGGGTCAAACGACCATGTTAGATATGATCATGTTAGAGTACCCACTTGAGCGTATTAACCAAGCCGTGTAACCGGGAATTGGATTTTTCGACTTCACGGCTGAGGGCTAGGAATCCACTGCTTCAGCATGGTTTGTTATAAGATTTAAGCTGCTTTTGTGGAAAACGATTTATCCATAAAAACAGCTTGGGGCTAGGGAGAGTACTATACTCTGTCAGCTGAGGGCAGCTCTCGCGAGAGTACTCGTACACTATTTCTTCGTTATCGCTTAGATATAGATTTCAATTTTTACATAAGCAAAACTATAAAAGAGTTCTAACATTTACATAAAGTGTCTTTCAGGGACCTAAGCTACCAAGACAACCATTGCCAGTTCATCGTTGAAAAGATGTCTTCGGCTAGCGGAGCGAGGTATTACGGGTGAAACCCTCCTGGAGAAACCATAAGCTTATCTATGGACGTCCGTCTTGGATACAGGCGAGGATGTGGCCACCTGCATACCGGCTAGCGTGATGACACTCTTGCTTCAAGCTGTTGTCGATCCGCTTCCTGATCCCTACTAGTTGGTCACACGTACTCCTCATCCATGAGAGATGGCTGCTTATAGACTTCTCGGGAGGAGGAGGACCACCCGCAGCTCCTCGCAAAGCCACATAAGCGCCAGAAAATAACCCTCAAGATAGGCGTCGATCCAGACTTCCCGACCTCAAAGAGCCTCCATGGTTTGTTCCTTACGGGCAGCATTAGCCGTCTTCTCGAGCTCCACCTTCTCAAACTTGGCCTTTTAGTACTCGATGTGGCATTCTCTCTCCTCTAAAGCGTTCTCGAGGCCTATGCACGACATATGATCTCGATCAGTTTCCTCTGCGTGTGTAGGGGCAAAAGCTACAAAGGTCAAGTTTCGTACCTTGTTCCCGCCCGAGAAGAGAGCTGAGTTGGAGTCCTTGTGGATCCAGCACGCTATCTGGGTTAATGACAACCAAGGCTTGGTCGTCGGCACTCAGAGTCGAGGAAGCACGAGGAGCAGGCACAACGTTAGGATCTCGAGGACGTCCTCCTTGCTAGACGATCTCTTTTTTGATACATCTAGAAACCAGCACGATAATACCAAGAACTTAAGCACAATAAAAAAGGACATCATTCTCAAAAAAGACAACAAGCCTAGTAATTGTTCTTAAAGTTACAACTTAAAGAGGAGCAGCAGTTTACTATTCAAAAAATGGAATAACGCTCTCCCCCAAATCAATGAGCTTCGACATCACGTCCTCGCGCATCATATCGGCTCCACCCTTCTCCAACGCTTCCTCCAAGTTGACCTTGGGGTACGTGAGCTTCAGGCACGCGAGAACATGACATGCGCCAGTCCTAAGACCGGTGCACATCCCCTCAGCGATGTGCTCGGCATGTCTGGTGGACATGCCCTCCAGCTTGCCGATGAGGGAACCCAAGGACCCTAAGACCGTTGTACTCGGGGCCCTTCTTATGGACGCCCAAGCTACGGGCCACCATGTCGAGCCGCCCATAGTTGTCCTGGAGGCCTTGTCGAAGCGACGCTAGGTTTTCTAGGTCTCGTCCATCTTCTTCTCCCAGCCTTGTCACTGCCTCTCGTGACCGGCAACCAAGTCCTTGAATTTCTTCAAGTCCTTCTGCGCTTTTGATTGTTGTGATTCTAGCTGAGTGACTCGGTTGTCCGAAGTCGAGGAGGCTTTCCTGAGCTGCTCAACCTTGGGAAGGATGTCGTGCGTGCCGGATTGCAGTAGGCGGCTGGCCTCGACTAGCCTATCGATCGCCAAAGGCAACACGACAGCGGGTGAGGCACTTGGCGGAGGGAGAGGTCGTACGGGCACATCGATGATGACAACGGGAGGTGCAGAGCTCGTGTCTTCGCGACCAGTGTTTTGAGCAGAGGTCGCGGGAGAAGGTCTGCATCAAGTAAAGCTACATGTTACAAAAAGCAATATGAATACAAGGATTGTGAGATCAGATTACGAGTTTACTTACTCAGGCTTATATCGCTTCAGGAGCGTTCTCTTCCCTTGAGAGGAGGATTTTGCACCAAAAGTGGTCTGTAAGACGTGTACTTCAGGGCCGAGGAGCTCCTTAGATTGATTTATAAATCACAGGGAGTATAACTAACCTTGGAGCCACTTGTTTGCGCAAGCATTCCTGCTCCAAACGATTTTGTTAAGGCCATCCACCTCCTCTTCGAGGGTTTTTCTCCATTGCCGCTCGGGGCATTCTCTGTCGCTGCTTACTCCGAGGTCGTTTTGTCCTTTAGAGAAGCTGTGACCTGGTGGTCAACAAGCAGGCCGATGACGTCCGTCAGAGGCAGGATTTGCAAGACATAGATTACTATTCTTTCGGATACCGTTGATCAGAAGAAGGATAATAGTCGAGATTACTTACATTGATGGCAGCGTCCTTATCCAAGGACGGGAGGTCACACAACGGGGTGAGAAGTTTGTCCGGGTTCGGTGGAGCATCGATCACAAAGTGACCTACTTGGGTGGTCACCGTTCCATCGTCAAGATCTACAAACAAGACATTAATATCAATATTCATGGATTGGCCCTGATTGGATTAAGGTCAGGTGGGTTACGAGATCGTATACCCTGAACTGAGATCCACGTTTCATCTTGCACCCTTGTGTACTCGTACGTGGGATGGGCACGAGCTTGAAGGGGCTAAATGTGTTGACGTATGAAGTCTTCGGCGACTTCATACCCCGATAACCCTTGTTCTCGGAGTTCACGAATTTTTTCTATGAAGCTCTAGAGGGAAGGAGTTAAAGAAGGCTTGGATGTCCATGAAGGAGTGTGCTCAGGCTTCTCGTTTGGGACGATAAGGCTGGCAGGACGATCTTCCACGTGGAGATAGAACCATTTCGACCTCCATGGTCCTCGAGAGGAGTGGCAGTTGAAGGGGATATATTCCGCCTTCATCCCATCTCGATGGCGGAAGCCGACGGGAGATTCTACGAGCCTTCATCCACCTAAGCTCATATAAGTATCTAAACAAATCTAAGAAGTACGGTACCCCAAGGTACGTCTCGCAGAGATGTGTGAAGATGCTGAGGAAGGCAATGGAGTTTGGGTTGAGGTGGAGAAAATGGAGGCCGTAGAAGTCTAAAAGCAGAAGAAGGAATTCGGAAGGAGGGGCAGAAAACCGCATTGTACAAAAGATTCAACACAAACTACTTGCCCTAATGCAGGGTTAGGACTAGTACCTCATTACGAGCGATCCATGGTTTTCTTCCCAGGGAGGAATCTCTCAATCTACAGTTTCTTCATCTCTTCTGTGCCGACGTTGGATTTGCCTAGGTCCATGGGTTTGGCTTGGGGATGAATAAGAAGGCGGGGTTTTAGGGTTCTTCAGTTGGTGGAGAAAGTGAGAGTTGGAGAGCGCGGGGAGATGGAAAGTCACTTGCGGAAGGAACCCAAATGAATCTCAGGATTGGAATTTATAGGTCACATCCGATGGTTTTTATTTCGAGGAAGGAAGAGAAATTGCTGCCATGATTTTCTCGATTTGTTTATGGTAGTTTTTTTAGACTTCAATTCAAATTCATGATGGACCGTTGCTTTTTGATGGTGTTGTCGCATGCTTTATGCCTTCTCGATATTTTGAGAACGGTCAAGTGAGCACAACATCATTTATTCAATGACTTCGGCTCAAGAACGTTGTGAGTTCATTTGATTTGAAGTCGGGGGCTACTATCAGGATTACGAATAAGACATACCTCCTATCCTTGGGGTCATGAAGTATACGGATACGACATACCCCTAGTATACGGGAAGGTTGCCTTAATATTTTGGAATTCCACTAATAATCATGGAAATTGTATCCCGAATTGAAGGTGTTAGAGTTTTATTCGGGGAAGATACAATCTTTGTGATCTCGTATGTCGAAAATACTCTTCGAGTTCTACTTGGAGGCCAAGGCAGTCTGCGGTATAAATATAAAGCCTCCCAGGAGGTACGGGATCATCGAATCATAGCGCAAGCCACCACCATAGCAGAAGCAATCCGGAGGACTTTGAAGACAACTCGCCAGTTGGATCTTATCGAATCGTTCTCGATAGGGATCTCGTTGGTATTTGATACTTTATGTTGTTCTCTATTGTAATCTCTGTGCTTCTCGTCGTAATTCCATATAAACTATAGTAGGGTTATTATTTTACGAGGGGTCTGAACCAATATAATCCTTGTCTTTTGTGTGTTTGATGTTGTTTTGTGTAGATTCTTGCTCTAACGTACCCCAATACCCTCAGAATACGGTCTATGAGTATATCCCATCGACATAAACTATGATAAAAAAACCACAAAATCAACTTCAAAATTAAATTTTGGCTTACAAGCATAAGAGAAACGATGGGGTTGTAAGTTTAACTTTGCACCATCTAGCCAATATTTTTTTTACTTTGGATTAGGTAATAACACCAACACCTACAATTTAGACCAGTTATCTCTTTCTTCTTTGTCTCTAGCAACTCACCTCGGTATGCCTCGTTAGGACCACTAGCAAGCACGCGCAAATTTCATTAAACACAAATTAGTAGCTATTATGGATTGAGTGGCCATCCTTTACTTCACTTAATTAAAACAAAATTTTCCAAAAGATAGGTAGCACATAATTGAGTGTGTTATTAAAGTAACACCAAACTTCAAATGGACAAATTTTATGTAACTAATTGTTCATGAAAACCTATAAACATTATTCAGCAGGTCAATAAAAAGCATTTGATGTGCCATACTAATTAAAAATATGACCACAAAGGTTAATAGCATAATCACAATAAGTCTAAAAATAATTACAAACTTGTTAACATAGTTGATCTCTAATTGAATGACCAAAACCCAAACTTGAAATGAGCAAACTAATTGATCATAGAAACTTTTATACATAACAGGGTTTATTAAGAAGGAAGTATAACTATTAACTGCTGCTAGACTGCTAGGAAAATCTATTGTTGGAAGACATCCATCTAGCATTGTTGCCCCTTATCTCAGGGAAGAGTGTTGGTTTTATCTGTTGTCTCCCAGAGGAAAAGCAGAACCAAATAGGTGACTTCTTGTGGGTGGTCTGGTCAGCTAGAAACGAGGCCAATGCAGGGGAACATGCGAAAATCAGTGAGGAAATTTGCTGTACAATGACCAGGGAGTTCAATAAATGACCAGCTGCAGGACATTGTAACAAAGCTAAGAGCTTGCCTGATGTTGCTAACGTTAAGATGTACAATAGATGCAAGCTTTTGGTAGTCATCTTGGGCTGTCGTCTAAAAGCTTTCGATGTGAAAGATCCTCTGAAAGTCAATTCAACGTTAAGTTTCAATGCAAATATAAGAATCAATAACAGGGAAACATATCACGCCTAGAAATTCCCGAAATAGAATTCCAAGCTGAATGTGCATTAAAACCCCCGTTCAGGACCGGTTAGGGTATACAAATGACAAAGTCGATACACAGATCCATGTCTTACAAATATATTAAAAGTCTTACAAATGTAGCAGAAAATAAAAGCGAGCTAAACAGATAAAATTGACACTCGCAGCGCGGCGACTCCACTCCACGGGCATCCTTGACGACAGCAACGAAGCCTACTCCTCCGAGTAACCTTCATCCGAGAAGTACTCCAACTCTAGTGTGGGGGAATAGAGCAAGACTGAGTATTACCCACTGTACTCAGCAAGTCATACCAATAAAGGAGATAGGATGCAAGTAATTTCAAAGGAGGCTAGGGGTTTTTTTGCATAAAACAGGCATTCAAGAGCAATAGTTGAAAATAGTAAAACCGTAGAATATAATTGAGCAATATTAATCATCACTGTCCAATGCTATACCACGCTACGACAGGCCCAACCAACCACTTAAACTACACCAGTTCTAAATAAGTCAAATTATTACTGTGGGACTAATCACGGTGAATATGGTTGATCGCCCATAACCGCGGGCATGGCTATTCGAATAGTTTTACTCTGAACAGAGGTGTACAACTGTACCCACAAGACATAGTCCCACGACATGTTGCCGTGTGCCAGCATACCACCACAGTACACCGGAAAGGAACTGTGACAGGACCCTTCGCATAACCCTCCCAAACCAATCACACCACACTTCAGGTTTCGCCCCTACCCTTAAAACCAAGGTAGGCAGCCCCCCTTGTGTCACGGTGAACCTGGCAGCCGATCAACCGGTACAACCTCGGCCGACCCAACCCCATCACGGCTATCCTAGCTTGGGTACGTCGGAAGGAGAAAAGCTACACTACAAGCCCAGCTGTTGCCCACGCTGGTTTGTGATAAGTACACTAATTCTTTCAGGGTTTCCCGTGAACCAGTTCTTATCTGCCATAGGCGCGTCTAACAAAACCATGCACCCACTGCCCATCATTAGGCATAGTTTTAGTTATATTAATACCATAACGGTACATGTCCAAAATCATCATTATTAAACTAAGATATAAATTACATGTGAGATTCCTCATAGTGCGCTAGTTGATCTAAGCATAGCTAAGCATTTTTTTAAAACCAACATCTAATTATATTAATACCCAAGTTATCAATGATCAAGACGAACGAGCAAGGCCAAGTATAGGTAACCATTCCACATGACATTATAAAATAAATGTAATATTTAATAGAAAGCGAGACATTTGCGAAATAGGTACAATATGATCAATGAACATGTATGACTTGCCTTGCTCAGTTGTCAAAGGAACCTCCGCAACAACATCGAAATAAAGTGAAGCTTCGGAAGCGACGGAATCTACGCGACATAGAAGGAACATACGCAAAACAGGCTATAAGTCTATTGAAATAGGAAACAAAACTATTTTTAATGGATTCTAGGCATTTTTATGAATTTATTAAGACTTGAATGGACTAAAACGGAGCTCGGATGAATTAGTTACGAATTTTAGAAGATTTTCTGTGTTTTTACTATAAACAGAAAACACCTTAATGATTTATTGCGCAATAACACCCAGCGCTGATGTCATCGAGGGGGGGTCGACGTCGGCAGGCGTGCCCCACACGTCAACGGCTCAAGGGCGGGTGGCGCACGGTGCGGTCCACCGGCCGGGGACGAGTTTGCCACGTGGCGCCGACACGGCAACCACGTGGGCATGCGGATGAATGGCCCCAATCTGCCGCATGGCAGATCGAGCGGCTGGGATGCAACGGCGGCCGGGCACGAGCACAGCCTGAGCTGGCCCGGCTGAGCCACGGCGCACGGCGGCGAGCGGCGACCGCCGACGATGCGGGGAGCGGTGACGCGTGGCGCGGGAGACGGTGGCAAGCGGCCGGAAGGCGGCGGCGCGGGCAAAAGAAGAGGAAAAAGAAAGGAGGAGGAGGAGCTCCTTACCGGAGTTGGCTGACGTGGTGGAAGACGAGGACGACGACGATGAACGGCGGCGACCGATGACGACCGAACGGCGGCCGAGATTCGGGTGACGGTGGCGAGCACAGAGGTGGCGGTGGCGCGGCTAGGCGGCAGCTCTAGCGGCGACCGGAGATGGGACGGTGAGCGGCGGCGTTTAGAACGATAGTGCAAGCACGACTTAGGGCAAGGGAGATGACAAAGAGCGTGGGGTAGCTTTTATAGGCACGGGCGGCGACGCACCTGACCGGAGAGGGCAAAACGACCGACGGCCGTTGCGGAAGACAAAGAGAGATGGCCGGGATTCAAAATTGATTCCCGGCCCTTTCGCGGGCGCAACGCGTGCGGGAAAGGTGGAGGGAGTGGGCGGCGGTTGCAGCACGTGCGGGCGGAGTGGGCCGGGAGGCGCGGGGGGAGCAGAGAAGGCAACGACGGCGGTTGTAGCGGGAGCTCCGCCGGCCGAAGGTTGGGGAAGGGCCCGACAAGTAGGTGGGGCCCACCTGTTGATGACCCGGAGGAGAGAGAAGAGCGTGCGCCGGCTAGGCCACAACCTTAGGCCAGCCCAACGGAAGGAGGAGAGGGCGCGCGCGCAGCCGGCCTAGCGGAAGGGGCGCAACGTTGGGGAGATGGGCCAACGGCCCAAGAAAAGGAAAAAGGAGGGGGGAAGAAAAAGAAAAGGGACCTTTTGGGATTTATCTATTGTCGATAATTTATTTAATTGGTTTAAAATTATTTTCAGGGCTATGAAAATTTCATTAAAAATCCTGTTAATGTATTTTGACATGGGGAACTCAAGAAAAATCTCACCATACCATTCCAATTATTAATTGCATTTATTAATTAGGGTTTAACTCTAGGTTAATTTAAACAATTTTTTAGGGCCATTTATTAAATGATTTCAAAGCTAAAAAGGGGAACTTCAAGGTGTGACAAAGCATTTCTTACCATTTTTTGGCGCTTCTTATAGGGGAAAAAGTTGGACTGTATGCACCCCAAAAGAATATAACAGGCATCATTGCCAACTATCCACCCAGTACAACTGCAGTTGTAAAAATTTCAGCCAACTTCGAGCTGTCAGGTAGTGGAGAAGGCTTTCCTCGATGCTTAGATATAGTCATTATGGTACCTGCTTGTGGCGGAAAATGGTTGGAGTGAATATCAAGAAAATGAACTACTTCCTACTGAAGTCTTATGAGATATAGTAGGTATGGAGGGAACAAGGATGCTATATACCATTATTCAGAATTGCAACGATCAGAACCATAAATGGCGTGAAATCAAACTACCAAATAAGAGCAAGCAGCATAAACCAAATTGTCAAAAGAGCAGTAAATATGCATTAATCGCTAACTAAAACGTAAAGTTGAATAGACATTGTTTCACACAATAAGATGAAACATGATATAGGGGATCATCAGAGTTAATATGGGAAAAAATAATTATGCACGGGAACCATTTAATACTTAATTCTGTTAACTTATGCTTAGTTCTGATTGACCTGCAGGTAAACTATAATACGTAGAAGAACCATCAACTATTTATTTACCAATTGAGGGGAATCGTTCTCAAACGGATAAGCAAAACACAGAGCTTTCAAATATATAATTTTAAATTTTAATGACCGTATGTTTGACGAATCCGCATTGTAGCAATTGCAAACAAACGGATAAGCAAAACACATAGCTTTCAAATATTCATTCTTTTGCTGTGTCCCTTGCTTGTCATCGTCCGAATCAGACCCTGCAGCCAGCCCCATCTTTCTTCTCGTCATCCTATCAGAAAATACCAATCCCCTTGTCAATTTCTCCACTCAGGGCAGCCAAACTTGCAGCGTAGGAGATAAATCTTATATCAATCTATTTGTCGAGTGTATACCTTGTCGGCAACAGAGGAATCCTTGAAGGTGAACTTGTCGAAGATATTCTTGAAGTCGGCGAGGAGGCCATTGTCCAGGTCAGCTTGCTCCGGGACGTACTCCACCTCCACCTCCACCTGCGACAAGCACAGTTCCTAGGTCAGAACAAACAAGTAAAAAGGGAAAAAAAAGAACCTGTTTCCCTTGAAGATCTCCCTTTGGTGACTACTGCGTTATCTGCTAAAGAAACCATAGAAAGTTCAGCCATTCCGTGGTTTACAAGGATGAGATTGTTCCGGAGGAGGCGGTCGGCGATGCTCATGAGGATGTCCTTGCTGTACTCCGGGGTGGACCTGGACGCCCATGGCGCTGTCGCCGAGCCGGAACATCTCGATGCCAGTCATGTCCGACCGCGCCAGCACCTCAGCTTGAGGAGGCAACTCCCACACCTGCATTTTGCCATGTATGTCAGGTCATTGACCATTTCTGAACCTTTGATGAGAGCAACCTTGAAAATGAAGAGGAAAAAAAATGTACCTCGTTTTGGTGAAACTCGATGGTGGGCATGTGGACGGGGAGCTTGATCGGCGTGAAAAGCCTCGCCATGGCGGCTGTGGGGTGGATGCAGTTCACGCCGATGTCCCAGCTCTTCTTGGACCGGCCCCGTCTTGCCGCCCAGCGCTCGGGACAAGACCTGCAGCAGAGTGATCACGCCGCCTCTGTTAGCCACTTGTGTAAAGATTAAATTTTCCAAACTGCAAGAACTGAACATTGTATGGCAAAACCATATTATTACTTCATCTCTAAAAGTTATCAGTAAAAATAAAAACAGTGTCGCAGACTGCAGTCACACGCAGCGACCTTCGTTGTCACCCGCGTCCTGTTGACGGTCGTTAAATACCAATTTTGATCGTCAACTTGTATCATAATTAAGGAAAAAATTAGCATTTCTTACACATATCCTAATAATGAATAATGTTGTTGTACTATACTTAGAGAACTAATGTGAATACAGAGATTTAACACTAAAGTGAAGGAGAAATGAGGTCAGCATACAAAGAAACACATCTTCGGCAAATCACGTGCGAGCACGAGAATTGATGGGCCCACAAGTTAGTGCAAACTGACTTAAAGTGGGGCCAAACCACCGGAAACCGACCAAGGGGCCCACATGTCATCTTCCCAACCAAAGGCGGTGGAGATAGGCGGTGGCCATGGTTCGGCCGAACCCAACCTAACGTCCTTGGCACCCATGTTCCACATGGACGCTCCAAATTACTTCCTGATGGCAGTTACTCAAGGTCGGTGGGATGAAATCGCCTTAATCAACCGTCATTGAAGCCTACATAAAGAGCTCGCTCACTTCACTTGAAAGACACATCTCAATGAGTTATTCTCTCTTCCTCATATTGTATTCTCTAAAGTTTAGTAAACATAAAGCATAGGAGCTTCGGTCCTATAGTCTTCTCGGAGTTTCGGGTATGTCTTTAATAATTTGTTCTTCTTGTAAGACTATAGTCGGATTAATAGAATTATCTTTTTTATTTAATTATGTTTATAGCCTATGTATTTCTTTATTGAATATGTGTTCTATACGTAGTATATATTGCGTATATCTGCTTCATTCTAGGCTAGTCGATCCATGCTACGATAACGGTCCAATGACCTTTATAGGTTGCTCTAGCTCTAACTTGTTCATCCGTAGGGTGAGAGTCCTAGGGGAGGTAGTGATATTGTTTACTAGCATAAATGAGGTGTTTATGCTAGATAAATATTGTTGGATGCGGGTGTGCCCCACGAAAAGTGAGATAGATGACAGGTGGTGACAGCCCTGTCCGTCCTTTGTATTCCTTCACATTCGGGTATGACGTAAGAGTGCGTAAATTTTATAACCACGCTGATAGACCAGTAGGCAGTGGTCTCTCGGTACTACCTGGGTGCCTGGAACTAAGTCCTATGTTGTAAGCATGTATATGTTAAGTGTATAATAGACATAGTTAAATTAGAAATACATTTGTACCCTAGTTTCCTCATGCTAGTTTCTACTAATATTTATTATGAGGTGAATCTCCTTGAGTGTCCACTACCTTATTATTATCATATTAACCCCTGTTTAGACTATGGTGGAATAATTATAGATTGATTAAAGATAACAAAATATTTATCTATGTGTTGCCGCCTTTCCTATGAAAATAAATACGATACCCGTGGGAATACTCATCGGTGAAATGCTACAGTGGTATCCGTGGCCTTGTGGATTTATCTGTGAACGTAAGAAATATCAACACGTCTTCGGCCACATTCGCATCTGCGGCATTGGACATGGCCTTGTTCTTCTTCTGCTTGTTGCAGCGGCGGCGCACGCTTTCCCGTGACTTCTTGTCGACGGCGGTTCTAGAGGATCCATTGGGGAGATCGGGAGCCATGTGGACCTTAGCGGTGATGGCCATGACGTTCGGCATGGAGAGGAGAGGTCGAGAGTCAAGAGGGAAACAGCATGGAAGCGGCAGCGGAGAGGCCGAAGAGGCAACAGGGCACGTGTAACGGCGAGGGAGGGCGGACGACAGTCCCGCGCCAGCGGTTGAACGCCACCACAAGGGAAGGGGGCATCAACGGCGGACGCGTGGCCGGCCCGGCCGCCACCGCAGGTCCCCCCGCCACCGCTGCCACAAGGGGAGGGAGAAGAAGGGAGGGGGCACGGAGGTGACTCCGGCGGGCACCGCATCCGCCCTCCCTCCACCGCCACCGCCGCCGGCACAAGTGGAGGGAGAAGAAGGAAGGGAGCACCTATGCCGGCTCAGAAGAGCGTCGCGTCCGCCCTGCCCCCGCTGGCGCCACCACCACAAGTGTAAGGAGAAGGAGAAAGGGAGCACTGGCTGCGGCTACGACGAGCACCACGTCCGCTCTACCCCTGCCGCTGTTGCCACAAGGGGAGGGAGAAGAAGGAGGGAGCGGAGAGGGAGAAGAAGGGAGAGGGAGGACAACAACATCGACTCGGACGCACCACCCGCCCTGACGCCGCCATGAGGGAAGGGAAAAGAAGGGGGGAGGGAGGACACTAGCGCTAGCTCCGATGCCGCTACCTGCCCCGACTCCACCGCGAGGGGAAGGAGAATAAGATGGGAGAGGAGAGACCGACAACGGCTACGATGCCGTCACCTGCCCCAACGCTGCCGCCAGGGGAGGGAGAAGAAGGAGGGAGGGAGGCAAGGGGGAGTAGGCAAGGGACCTCACCTCTTTCTTCATCAGTGTTGTCCTCTTCCTTCTCCCATGTCGCCGTCCTCTCCCTTCCTACCCTCCTCAATTCGGTGCAGGGGCGCCTCGATCTAGCGTAGATCGAATCGGTGCAGATTGGGACACCTCGTCCCCGCCTGGCAACACCTCCTTCCTACCCGCGCCTCCCAACACCGCTACCACCGGTGTCGCCGCCATCCCCGACACCACCGAAAGAGGAGGTAGGAGAACGAGGGAGGGGAACACCGGCACCTACTCAGACACCGTTGTGATGGGAGGGGGATACCGGCGCCGGATCTGCCGCCGCCATGAGGGGACAGCGAAGAAGGGAGAAGGGGGGATAGGCGCCATGTGGTGCACAGCGGCGGCGGGAGGAGGACGAAAGGCGGCATCGAGGGGAGGACAGACGACGACAAAGACAGGCCCACGCCGCCGGCGCGGAGCGCAGACGAGGTGCGGTGGGGAGGAGATGGGGAGGGACGGCCAGGGTAGGGTTTGGGTGGTAGGTATAGATATTTTTTCTAAAAATCCCCTACGTTTTTCATGTTTACAGCACTACCTCTAGAAGCGGAATTTTCTCTTCTTCGCGTTGTATTTGTCTGAAACACGAGGGGTTTTTCGGATAAATCAAAACGGGGTGTCAGTCAATCCGAGGATGTATGCGCTATTTCGTGCAAACACGAGGAGCTTTTTGCAAAATAGCCACCACGTGTAAATCTCTCCGAGGAGCCGAAAACAACTCGAAAAAAGGAGAAAATGGAATCACATGAGCTATTAAGTGGCTGTTGATACGTGAGCTTAAGCTCCTCTTTTCCCTCCAACAAGCTTTTTCTTGGGGACAATTACAATGGACTAGAGGCGTTATGTACTTTTGCTGAGCCACAGACAATGACATGCTCCGCAGTGTCTACGGGTCTAAAGAATTGTCCATGGCTCAACGCTCGTCAGGGATGATCACAGGACATGTGAGAGAGAAGGTGTCCCATTGTATAGCACAAGTGTAAGAATATTGTCGAAACTAAAATTCAGCAATAATAAAAGAGGGTAGCGCACGAGACCTAAAAGTGGATGGATGCAAAAGACAAGGATTTAGACAGGTTCAGGCCCTCTCCATGAGAGGTAATACCCTACTCCTGTTTGGGGATTATATCCACCGAGTGTATATTGATCTAACGATCGAGTTGTGAATATCTCTATAATCATCTTTGATCCTACCCCTAGAGGGCTCCCTGCCTACCTTATATAAGTTGGGAGCAGGGTTACAAAGAGAAAAACCTAGCCAAATACGATATTAGTTTCCTAATCTATTATATGGTAATACTCAATTGGGACTCTAGGTCAGGCCATAGAATAAGGCAATATTATGACCGAATCCTACTCTATTACATAATATATGGATCCGGACTACCCCCTATCTCTAGTAGAATATGGAGGCCGTGTGGGTACCCGGTACCCATATTCTCCACAGTAGCCCCTGAGACCTTCGCAGTCAACGAGATAACTTCATTCGAACCAAATGAATCCATAGTCGAGTGCTTCAATCATCCCTGCCATAGTCTCCCGACTGCTTTAATCAATCCAATAGAAAGGCTGTGAAGGGCCGAAAAACTGCAACAAAAAATATACCTAGGTGCATCGACTAGATGCACCTAATTAGGTGTAGCCCCCGACTATGTGTTTAGTTGAATAAACTAAATATGCAGTCAAGAACTTTGATAATTTTAACCAACTTAGTGGTTTTTATATAGTAATATGCTTAGCCAAGCCAAAAGCATTTTGAAAAAAGTCACATAGCAAATAAGCTTGTTGCATAGTGAATATGAGCAATGGTATCATATTGTGTATATATTGCCAAAACAAATATGTCTAAGTCCCTATAAGACACACAATTTTACCATCCTCAGAAATATATAGCATTTGTGGTATAAAATCCGAGTTAATAAAACCCATAAATAGATTTACCAGCCGCTTGAATAACATGACCAAAATATAATCAGCCTAAGCCATAATATTGGTCTTAATCAGAAAGCACACAAATGTGACAAGATAGCATTGATATAATATAAAATCAATTGCTTTGTAAAAAACCAAACAGCTCCTGCAACCTATAAAAAAGTTACCAAGATAGTTATAAAAAACTTTACTATTTGTTTCCTTTCAAATTGCATCGTACCAACTCCTAAAAAGTTGTGTAACTGCTGTATGAAAGGATTTTGAAGGTATTGGGCAATAGAGCATGTGAATATTGCCAAGGCAAATTTGCTTAAGTCCCTAGAGACACGTGACAAGCCACACCTAAAATATGGGCTATAAGCATCTCATGGGCCTCGACCCAAACGAAATATGCTGACGTGTATAGCACGCCTATAATATGCTCCTGAGTGAAAAATCTCCCAACTGATGTAGACCAAGCGCATCTCATCTGAGCAAAACTTTTGTTCCAAGTAGTTATCCCTCATGACGTGTACCAAAGTAGATTTGATAATTGAATCCTGACTGGCGCAAAAACTCAACTTGTGACCCTTGTGGGGAATAATGATTGGTCCAGACCTTGAGCGTAGGAGATAAGCTCGCGGCCATGAATTCATGTTGCATATATCCAGAATAAGTCCAGATTGAAGGTATCATCCTCGTGCTAGAGCTAGTAAGCCCCTGAGCATGTTGCTTGTCCTTTTGTCGCAGTCGAGGTTATCCATTGGTGGCAACTGATGCAGTCGGCATGCAAGCGAGATCACCAATATGGAGATGAAATTGCCCATCAGAGGTGACGAAGATGTTGGTGGTGGAGACGTAATTGCCCATCAACGGCGATGGCAAAATCCACCAACCATGAAGACGAAGAAAACAGTTAACGATGGCAAACATGACCAGCAGTAATGACGACTGGCGGCAGCAGAGATGATCGGCTATGAAGACGAAGTTTCTCAACAACGGTGACGGAGACGCGTAGCCGTGGAATCAAGAAGATCAATCGGCAACAACAGACGAGGCGGCTGGCAGTAAAGACGATGACGCCTATCAATGGCGACGCAACAGGCCAACCTTGAAGGAGAGAATACCAATCGACGGCGACCAAGGCAAGTCGGTGTTGAAGATGAAGATGCACATCAGCAGCAACGACGTAGGCCAGCAATGATGGCGAGACCACCAGTCAGCAACGATGGAGACAGCCGGACGATGAAGATGAAAATGCTAATCAGCTGCGGCGTAATAGGCCACCAATTGTGACAGACGCAACCGGTGGTGATGACGATCCGCAGCAAGAGAAACAGCTGGTTGTAGAGACAAAATTGCCCGTCAACGGTGGCAGAATAGATTAGGCTGAAGAGACATGGCAAGATGTTGATGAAGATGGTGATGTTGATGACCCAGTCAAATTTTAGTCTACACGAAACCCAAACTCCTGAAGCAAAGAACTTGGTAGACAGTAGTTGACTGAAGATAAAGTTAATGTCAATGACGAAGGTTTTGATGGTGACGTCAATGATAATAATCCATTAAACTGTTGAGAAGATACCGAAACTCGAGTAGTTTCCTTGACGCTAACGTGTGCATGATGAAAATTGATGCAACGCCTCTTGATTTATGATGATGGTAATAGAACTTGATGTTGTAGCTGTTGAAAATGCTTCACTTGGTGCAAAGTAGATGTTGCTGTCCAACTCGTCAAGTCTGAGTTGATTGGTTGATAACTCCAAACTCCTGCTTTAAGAAGAAGACGAAGATAATGACTCCCGGAGTTGACTCATTGATTGGTTAATTGATTGCTTTATTTTGACATAACGCATGTCGAATTTTGAGTCTTGTATTTGTGTAGCCCCCAACTCTATGCTTAGTTGGGAAACAACTTAACATAGAGTCAAGAACTGTAGATTGTCATTGAGTAGCAATTGCTTGAGAGAAAATATGCTTTTGAGAATGTCTGAGTAGAAATCTTGAGGATTGGAACACCACTTGTTGTAGTAGATTAACACGACGTCATATTTGGTAACGTATGCCCACATGTTGAGGCTCTTGGAGACGTCGCGGTTGGTGAAGTAACGAAGCTTGCAAAGTAGAGGCAATAGAATTTGCCGATGCCGAAGACAATGAAGATGAAGCCGCTCCACAATGGTGACAGAATTGCATAGCTGTGATGATGTGGACATGAGTTGATGGCAACAGAGGCAAACCGGTGGCAAAGACAAGGTTCCAACAACGATGTTGAAGCCGGGTAGTCGGGAAGGCAAAACCACCAGTCGACGGTGGAAAAACCAGTCGTCGACGGAAGAGGCAGAATGATGGCGAAAACAAAGACGTCCATGAGTGGTGACATAATAGGCCAGCTGTGTAGGCAGAGACACCAGTCGACGGCGGCGAAGGCAAGCCGACAATGAAGACGTAGACGCCCAACAACGGTGGTGTGACCAACCAACCGTGTAGGCGAAGACACCAGTCGGTGGCGGCAAAGGCAAGCCGACAATGAAGACGTAGATGCCCAACAACGGTGGTGTGACCAACCAACCGTGTAGGCGAAGACACCAGTCGGTGGTGACGAAGGCAAGCCAGCGATGACGACGTAGACGCCCAACAATGGTGGTGTGACCAATCAACCATGTAGACGAAGACATCAGTCGGCGACGACGAAGGCAAGCCGACGATGAAGACGTAGACACCCAACAATGGTGGTATGACCAACCAACCGTGTAGGCGGAGACACCAGTCGGCGGCGGCGAAGGCAAGTCGTTGGTGATGTTCTGACTGATCCATTCCCGAAGCGTAGGAGATAAGCTTATAGCCATGAATCTCTACTGTGCATATCTGGATTTGAATCCTGCAGTATAAATATGTAGGATGAGTAGTATTTGATGTAAATATAATACTTGAGAAAAATTCAAGCATTTTAAAATATTTATAAATATGTATTTCTCCTCTTGTTGGTTTTGATTTTCCCGAGTAAATGACTCCTTACGTTTAAACATTCTGCCCGACTAGTCATTGACATGAGTTCGTCATTCATGGAACAAAGCTTCACGAATAAGAATTTACTACTCGGGTACTTTTGCAACTATTAAGAGCAGAAAATAAATTATTTTATCTTTATACTTTTGATTTTGTCCGAATAATATTTAGCACCTTGCGTTATACACGCTACCCAACAAGTCCCCGGGTGCTAGGAATCGGCTCAAACGCAACCATCCATCGACAAACCAAACAGAAAGCATCAGAAAATAGAGCTATACAACTCAATCAACATTTTTTTACTCAAATTATTTCGCAAACAATCAAGATAAATATTATGAAAATTGTTGCAAAAATATGATATAACATCTGTAGCCCCCAACTCACTGCTCAATGGAGAACCAATTGATGTAGTGAGGTAGAGGAAAAAATCATATAAAAAAATAATGATGACTTAGCTTGTTGGTATTTCCACCGGTGACGGCAGAGGTGGCTGATCTAGCGACAAGGTCGTCCATCAATGGCGACGAAGACATCAACTGAAAAAGCAACGTGGAGACGACCGATGGTGGAGGTGAAGGTTCCCAACAACGTGACAAAGACGCACGGCCATGGAAGCGAAAACACCAGTCGGCAACGGAATCCCCCAACCGTGGAGACGAAGAAACCAGTCGGTGATAATGAAGACGACCGACAGTGAAGACGTGTAGCCATCAACAACGGCGGTGAAGTCCATCGACCATTGAGGCGAAGAAACTAGTCGGCGATGACAAAGATGACTGACGGTGAAGACGATGTTGCCATCAACAACGGCAGCAGAGTACACCATCCGTGAAGGCGAAATAGACCAGTCGGCGATGACGAAGACGACCGACAATGAAAACGATGTCACCATCAACAACGGCGGCGGAGTAAACCATCCGTGAAGACAAAGAAACCAGTCTGCGATGACGAAGACGACCGACGGTGAAGACGATGTCGCCATCAGCAACGGTGGCGGAGTACACCAATCGTGGAGGCGAAATAGACCAATCGGCGATGACAAGGACGATCGACGGTGAAGACGACGTCGCCATCAGCAACGATGGTGGGTACACCAACCGTGGAGACGAAGAAACCAGTCGTTGATGACGAAGACGACCGACGGTGAAGACGATGTCGCCATCAGCAATGGCGATAGAGTACACCATCCGTAAAGGCGAAGAAGCCAGTCGACGATGACGAAGACAACCGACGGTGAAGACGATGTCGCCATCAGCAACAACGGTGGAGTACACCAATCATGGAGGCGAATAGACCAATCAGCGATGACGAGGATAACCGACGGTGAAGACGACGTCGCCATCAGCAACGATGGTGGGCTACATCAATCGTGGAGGCGAAGAAACTAGTTGGTGAAGATGACGTCGCCATCAGCAACGATGGTGGGGTACACCATCCGTGAAGGCGTGAAGGCGAAGAAACCAGTCGGCGATGACGAAGATGACAGACGGTGAAAACGATGTCGCCATCAGCAACGGCGGTGGAGTACACCAATCGTGGAGGCGAATAGACCAATCGGCAATGACGAGGATAACTGACGATGAAGATGACGTCGCCATCAGCAACGATGGTGGGCTACACCAATCGTGGAGGCGAAGAAACTAGTTGGTGATGATGAAGACGACCGACTGTGAAGACGATGTCACCATTAGCAACGACGGTGGAGTACACCAACCGTGGAGACGAAGAAACCAGTCGGCGATGACGAAGACGACTAACGATGAAGATGATGCCGCCATCAGCAACGGCAGCGGAGTACACCATCCATGGAGGCGAAGAAACCAGTCGGCGATGACGAAGACAACCGACGGTGAAGACGATGTCGCCATCAACAACGGTGGCAAGGTCCACCAACCTTGAAGGCTAAGAAACTAGTAGGTAACGACGAAGATGTAAGCTCGTGGTCGATTATCCGCATAGCGACGCCTTGAGTCCATGTCCATGATGATCGTGTCGGTGACGTCGGAAACAACGTGTCGTGGTAGAGTGGTTGTTATCCTCCTTAGCTAGATTGAATCTCCCTCGACTAATTTATATCCAAGTCAAAGAGCGAAAGCTTGTTAAAGTTGTCGGTGGCGAGGCAGTCAAAGCTCCCAAAGCGAAGACGAAGCTGGCAACTCATGAAGGTGGTTCCATCGTACTCGTCGATAGGAAACTCGGTGTAACCCTTACCTGGCGCGCCAACTGTCAAAACTGGAATTCGGCAATAATAAAAGGGGTAGCGCACGAGACCTAAAAGTGGATGGATGCGGAAGACAAGGATTTAGACAGGTTCAGACCCTCTCAATGAGAGGTAATACCCTACTCCTGTTTGGGGATTATATCCATCGAGTGTATATTGATCTAACGATCGAGTTGTGAATATCTCTATGATCATCTTTGATCCTATCCCTAGAGGGCTCTCTGCCCACCATATATAAGTTAGGGGCAAGATTATAAAGAGAAAAATCTAGCCAGATACGGCATCAGTTTTCTAATCTAATCGGAACTTTAGGTCATGCCATAGAACACAAGGCAATATTATTATGACCGAGTCCTACTCTATTACATAATATATGTATCTGGCCCACCCTTTATCTTTAGTCGAATATGGAGGCCGTGCGGGTACTCGGTACCCATATTCTCCACAAATATCAAGTCCAAAGTAAAATTTTAGCTATAATCTAGTTCAAAGTAAAATATTGATAATATACATGGTCAAATATGTAACCTACTCCAAATAAAATTAGGATGATTCCTTATTTACCATTAAAAATAGATCATTCTTATTTTCACGATAATACCATAAAAAATGGAAGATTAACATAGCTCGAGAGAGAATGGAAATGAATAATAGCATTACTCAAAATAAAAAAAATAAAAAGGGATAATAAATAGCATATCTAAAAAGAAGAATATAACATACTCTCCCTCTGTTTTATATTAAGTTGTTTGATTTTTTTTTCTTTAGTCAAATTTATTTAAGTTTGACCAAATTTATATAAAAATATAGAAATACTTCTAATACAAAACACACATGATATTAAAATATATTTAATGTTAAATTTAATAAAACTAATTTCATGTTGTAAATATTGTTATTTTTTTATAAACTTGATCAAACCTTAAAAAACTTTAATTAAAAAAAGTCAAACGACTTATAATAAAAAACGGAGTGGTAGCTAAAAAGGAGAAAGGAGTCTCGAACCTGCGACCTTCGCGTTATTAGCACGACGCTCTAACCAGCTGAGCTAATAGGCCAGTTGGTTTTTTTGTGCTATCGAAAGGTTCATATTATGTACTTATCTCCCCCCTGATGCACATACATGTAACCTTGATGGTCCGAGATCCGAGTCATCAGAAAGCTACAACTTTCGCCGGTGATGAATTGGCCTCAAGGGCAGCAGCGCGGTGATATCGATACGCACGTCGTCCCGTACGGTCCGCGGCGTGTCCAAGTCAGGACCGAGCACGCTTTCCCGAAAGACCGTGTACGTGACAACATCGAGCGGAGGCTGCGACACCGAAATTACCTTTGATCAAGTCACACTCATTTCGCTCTTAAACGTTACTACATCAACAAGCTCCGCGCAGGCAGCTTCCTCACATGAGCTACACAACCTCCACCATTGGGATGCGAGGAACCCCAGGTAAGAAAAAGGCACTAGGCGCTATCTTGTGTGCACATGATAGCAATAACATCACCACCACCATATCATAATTATCACGGGCAAGTATATGTTATCTCATTATCGACGGACGATGATCATATGTTGATGTCGGGGCTACGAGACACGATCCTAGATGGATCTGACACAACACGACTGGCAAGGAATCGGAGAAAATAATGGCCCATAAACAGTTTCTTGGGACAAATTGTCTGCATTTAAGCAGCGGATTCGAATTCAGGACTTGGGGGTTTCATCCCATGGCATACTTCTGGGTCCAGCTGCGGGCTGTCGTCTCATACTTAGGACGGTCCGTCTTGTACATGTGGGCAATCTCAGGGACAAGAGGGTCGTCCGGGTTGGGGTCAGTGAGCAGCGAGCAGATCGAAAGCAAGACCTAGTACAAACAAACCCAAATGTTAGTGCCACATATGCAGTCACTGGACATGCATCAAAATGTAACTCTAGATAAGTAGACTAAGGCTGCGTTCGGGAGCTGTGTTCGGGAGCGTTCGTTCCCAGCGCGCACAGTGCGCACAAAAAACGAAACGGTCCATTAACGCGTGATTAATTGAATATTAGCTAATTTTTTTTCAAAAATGGATTAATTTGATTTTTTTAAGCAACTTTTGTATAAAAACTTTTTTGCAAAAAAATACACCGTTTAGTAGTTTGAAAAACGTGCGCGTGAAAAAAACACTGTGCGCGCTGGGAACGAACGCTCCCGAACGCAGCCTAAGTGGGCTGTCTGTTCAAAGTGAAGGTCTCTTCAAGTGAGTTTAGAGCAAACTGACGCTTCAGTTAATATTTTGCCAGTAGCACAATACCAACAACAATATCGTATCACTGCCACTATTGTCTTGTAGTATCAAACCATGCACAAACAACAGTAGTAATTTAGGACTCCTATAAAAAAAATTACAGAAGGCATAATCTAGTACCCTGTGGGAAAAAATACCAGCTCCACCTTTTGGAAGGCATAGATCAAAGAGTAGCAGCTGAGATTGTGTATGAGATGAATCAATGCAATAAGAGCTAGTTCATGAAGAATGTAAATATGTTGCCAGGCATTCAAGTTATTCATTTACTATGTATACATAATAACAGAAAGTTAGTGAAGTTTCATGAAAGCACCTTAGATATTGTCAAAGCAGGACTCCACTGCTCCTTAAGAATGTCGAGGCATATGCTTCCATTGCTATTGATGTTTGGATGGAAGACCTTTGTCTTAAAAGACACCTGAAAGAAAGGAGATTACTTAATGCATAACAGAAGGAACCCACCACTAGGTAGACTTGGTGAACCAATCTATTGAGCTAAAGATTCACTACTACTGTAGATCATTTATGAATTATGATACTGAGTGAAGATAGTAACATGATTGTGAAATAAAGATTCATTAAAAGTAGTAGCCATGCATCCATGAGATAGGGAGAGGGAACAACAGCCATATGATTCATCTTCAATAAAAGTGGCAAATATCGGAAAATTTTGCCCCAGAATAAGGCTTGCTGCTAACCTTTGGAGGCTTGAAGGGGTAGTCCGGCGGGAAATGAATATTCGCCAAGAAAACTCCACCAGCATAGGGACTATCTGGAGGGCCCATAATGGTTGCCTGCCAATGGAACATATCCTCACCAGCAGGACCTAAATTTATAAAATTCTATAGTTCATCAACACCAGAGCTTGTACAAGCAAAGGGCAAAAAGGTAGGCAAGACCAAACTGACCAAAATAATTCATTGTTTACATAAGAATACATGATCAATTGCACTGGTTAATAATTGTCCATAATTCATCAAGACTTTCAGTATAACATGTAAATTTATTAGGATGCTCTGTTCTATAAGCCTTTCTTGAAAATTATAAACATCACAGCTGGCTAGCTGATTACACAAGGGCATCATCATGACAACAACTGACAGAATCACGCATTCTCTTGTAGCAAGAATACTGGGTAAAATTGTTTACATATAGAACACTGATAGCCCAATCTCAGTGTGGAGCAATTGAACAACATTGAATACAATCCGATAAACAACTTACTACCCAAAATATATTCATCAAGATTAATTTATGGATAACCACACCATTGGATGATTTCACTACTAAAGGATATAAACAGCCCATGCAATTCCATCAGATAAGAACATGTGGACTACTACCCACGGAGTACAATTATCATATCAACGCTCAAGTTCACACTGTGTCTAACAGCTATAGTTCAGCTGATAAATCTGGGTCATACCTGCACTGCATGATGTTGGAGGATCTTTCTGCAGGTCCTTTAGTTCCTTGAGGATCCGCTTCGACGCCATGATAAGCTCCTGCTTAAATTGCATTAGCATACTTATGAGAATGAATTCTATATTATTAGTTGTACAGTTATAAACATGTTTTGATCCATCCTTACATAACATGGAATCAAATATAAGCAGATATAAAGCAACGCAGTGGGACTTGTTTTTAACAAAAGTCAAAAGCATTAAGCTCACCACATAAGTAACTTCGCTATCAACACATCCAAAGTAATTTATCCTAAAATTACAAATCTATGGACCCACTAATATCCATCCAAACTTTGACCTCTCTTGTAAACCAGAAAGATAAACAAAGGTTATTTGGGTCCATGGTCCTAACCTCCATAGTCAAAATAAATGCCGAAAGCTAATGTAAGACAAAGTAGTAAATTCTCACGTATCTACTCCACTATACCAACACATGCAACTATAATTTCACAAGTTTATAAAATACTGCATACCAGCGTACAAGCCGTTGATTGCATACTAACGCGGTTATCAAATTCTCAATAGATTCGCATTGCCCCCAAACACGTAGAATGATCCGTTAGGGATCAAACAACTGCTACTGCGTCTAAACCACATCAACCACATTAACAACGGAGGCATATCCGACATCAATCACAACGATTAACGAATCTATCGGTCAGCACAGACAAAACAAGTGAAAAGAGTATCTCCCATCGACGTCCGAATAACTCTAACTAAGACACACACGGACCAGGAAAAAAAATCACTTCACACGACAGATCGACACTGCCGAACAAATGGATCGAACAAACAGGCATCAAAATCCGTCCAAAAACCAAGCGGGATCCCCCGCCGTCGCGCACCAAAATCTACCCAATACAACCCCTGCCCCACCACGCGCCGGATCTACCCGACCAAAACACCGCCACGGAGAGGGATTTTTGGTGGGGGGAATCACGCAGAGGTCGCGGGCGGATCCAGATCGGGATGGAACGGGGACTTACTCGCGCCGATCTGGTCGAATCGAGGGGTGGATTGCTGCGGCGGAGAAGAGCAAAGAGGAGGGGGAAAGGGAGGCGAGGGGATCGGGGGGAGGAGGTGAGGTGTGTTCTACCTTTTCTTCGCCGCGGACACGAGAGTCGGGGTGGAGACTGGAGAGCCCCCCTCGCTCGCTCGTTTTCCGCTTCGGGGTCCCGGCTTTGTGTTGTGCGTAGCGTAGCGGGGTGCTTATAACGGGTCGGGTAGTAGATGTGAAGGACATGTGAATGTGATCCATTTAGGATCGGTAGTGGAAAATTTGTAAAACCGGATAGTGTAGCAACTTAGCAAGCAGAAGTATAGAACTACCACACTTCCTTGTTTGCCATTAAAGAAATCAGCTAGTTCCTGTTTTCGGGATATTACTAATAACATATAAAATGCATGACCCGCATGTCATTGTCAAAGAAAATGTGTGAGAAAATGGAAAGAGTTGACAGTGGTATATTTGGAATTCATTCAATAAAACTTCGATAATGCTCCCGATCGGTGGTCCGATTCAAGAAAAATAAATCGGGCATCCTCCTCGTCTATGCATTTTGTTATCCTTTCTACACCTGCTTTGCATGCACACGTCTCTTCTTATCTCTCAAGTCTTCATTATAAAGTTTTAAATGGTTTTTCTCCTAAAATATTTATTTTATAAACCATATTACATCATTGTAATTTGTTGTAATTAAATTTTTACAAATGATTATATTTTGATGAAAAAAATTATATGTTTCAACGGTTAGAATTTAATATTAATATTTCATGCGTGATAGCGAAATATTTGAACTGACATTTTTTTCGTGATTCACATTTATCTAAGATGTTTCATTGACTAGAATTTTTTAAAAATTGGCACAAACAATATTTTTTTAAGTGTAAAGAGAGATTTATATTAATATCTTAATAAGGGGTTACACTCCTGATTCAATAGCTTAAGAAATCTTGCGGGAGCACATAATCTCCACTTCACGCAAGCTCTTGACCTAATTGTCAGTTGAGCTAGAACATAAGCTATTTTATTTAAATCTCTTTTATCTTGTGCACTTGCACATGTTGTAAGCACTACCACTGAGTTCTTTGGTTGAGGTTGGAAACTAATTTTTCGCGCACGAAAAAGAAGTAATTCATGAGCTCATGGTTGATTAAGTATTAGCTATTTTTTAAAAAAATTAATTAATATAATTTTTTAAAAAAAATTTCGTATAAAATTTTTTAAAAAACACGCTGTTTATCAGTTTGAAAAATGAATGCGTGAAAATGAGGGAGATAGCTAGAAAAGTGAACAAAACTAACTCAGCCTACATTGCTCTCTTCACTTCTGATATTGTTCCTTCCTGCGATGATCTTGACGAGCTATTCTTCCCTACGCTAGCCACCACCTCCGTATATTTGTCAAGAATACTTCATGAATATTATGGTTTTAATCCCCTCGTTCGCAAATTGATGACATTTTACATCATTCAAATTTTCAAACCTCTAAATTTTAACATACTAACAAATGAAAAAAATAAAAACATTAGGATTCAATGTGAAAATGGCATAAACAAAATTGTCAAGAAAAATAATATCATATATTAATATTAGTACTCTAAATCATTTTTATGACTACATTATTTAGAAAAAACAAATGATTAAAATATACAGCGAAGATTGTTTCAATGTCCTAAACATCATGAAACAAGAACGGACGTATATTACTATTTTATCATGATGATGACTGAAGTAAGTTCTGGTTGGTAGAGCTCCAAGCCTCTAACTAGATATTTTCTTTTTTAAAAAATGGCTATATCTCTAGCCCTAAAAGCATTTGAATTTGAAGTTGGTGTAGATTAGAAATGTTTAGATGAATAAATGATATCTCTCTCATTTGTTAGACTAAAAATATAGTCTGATAGATCATTTTATTCTGAGTTATCTGTAGTGACAATAATAATGATGGTGGTTCTGCCATCCACCCACCACAACATTTGCACATCTTAAAAAATAATTCTGGATAGTTTTTAGTATTATATAATAGTATAATATTTGCTTGAATTAAATGAACAACATATATTGAAGTAAGTGCGTGCATTTTACCATGAACAAAGCATGAGCATGGGTACTTTGCTAGTATAAAGCTTCTAGCGGTAATACCAAGTTGTCCCCAAGATCCTCTATGTTCATCTTCTGAAGCCCGAAGTCTGATTATCTGAAGTGCGACCTCGCGTAGTGGTGGCGTTCCTCCCTCTCGTCTCGACTTGTCGCGTCAGCGTCCCGTGCAAGGCCGGTGGCTCTCGCCTACTCCGTACTCCAGTTCGCCGAGAGCGTCATCCGCCGGCTGCGGACCACCCCGTCCGTCCTCGCCGGCGCCTTCTTTTCCCCGCCGCATTCCTATGAATCCCACGGACACCACGCCGGCGGCGGCCGATTCGAGGTGCAGGTAAATCCGCCCATCTTCATTCATTCATTCGTTGCCCCTTCTACCACTTGATCTTGTAATCGTTTGATCGAGTTCTTGAGGAATCGCATCTGTGCTTCGCTTATGGCTTTGTCGCGTCTATTGATCAATCTTGTTGATTTAATCGGGTTTGTGAGCAGATTTGATTGGACCGAGTTAATCCGAAACGATGATATCGAAATATCGAATCCTAACAGGAGGAAATCCCACCACCCTGTAAACAATACTCTGTGTCCTCCTACCTCGAATTTTTATGTCCTCTCAAGCAAATCCTACCATTATATACTCAGTTTGGAACAACAGATTGAATCCATTCTGAAACCCGCATCAAAAGCACTAACCGGACCACCAAGCAAGAAACAGCGCGTAAAGTTGCCACCTTTCAGGTTGTTTTCTTCCACCATTTGATGATTTGAACACACATTTTACCTTGTCGCTTGGTTATTTAGTAGCACATTGCAAGTTGAGTGATGACCACCCTATATTATTCTTTTGAATTCCGTGTGGCCATTTCAAATGTCCCAAGTACTCTCCTCTCCAGAAGCTCTTGCATCTTCGTGTTGCCAAACCATTAGGGCGTTGCTAAGCTTTGTTTTCACAGCTCCTTTCCTGTCGTTTTCACTATACTTTCTAAAACTTTAAGCATGTTTGTTTGCTTGTTTCTTTGTTGTACGTGGCTGAAGCATTTACTTTCGTGCCGTGGGCGAAAGTCTTGATTGATGGCCCCCTACTGTTTCTATAGTGGGTAATTGCTTCATGATGATCGGCAGAATTAGTTTAATACCTGTTTGCAGATGTTGGGGCATTGTCATGCTCTGAATATGATACTTGGAGGGAAAAAAAAAAGGAGGTACTAGCTAGTTCTAGTAGGTTAGCTTACTCAGGTTGTTCCCTCGTAATTTAGCGGGGTGACGTGTATCGGTTGATTAATTTATCTGAGTAATGCCTTTTTGTTTCATCTTCTTATGTGCTCAGTTATGCAAGTTCTGGTAGAAAGCTAGTGTAGAAATCTGAGATGGGCATGGTCAGCATGTTGATTGATTTCTCTGGGTTTTGTTTTGGATTCTCAGCTGGTATTCTCATCGGGTACTTCCTCTTCATCTACTTCCAGCCAACCGATGTGAAGGTGGGCATATGCCTGTTTCATTCTTCCTCTTTATTTCTTACCGTATGTCATTTCATTTTGTTGCTGTGCAGCGAATACTTGTGTTATGTGGTAACTGCTCTGTCAATAGATGTCTAATCATTTAACCAAAATAGTCTGGCAACAGTCTGAGGTTGTTGTTAAGAAGAGACACTTGGGTCATCAACTCATCAAGAGCTGATTCATTTTTTCTTTTCTTTTTTTTTGCATATCAGAACCTTCTTCAATTCTTATTGACCACACATTATTGACATAAGGCCTGCGTGGTGTGAGTATTCTCCTGTTTTTGGTGGGTTTGTAATGTTCTTTCATCTGATGTGTGATGCTTATTTAAGCTTTATATATGCATATATCTGGGTAACACATTTTTTCGTGCGTTCCCATGTGGTGTCACTTGGACTAGTTGCATCTCCAAGATAGGGTTCTTTCATGCAGGATATACATGAAACATAATTGTGAATACTGTAACACTAATGTATTACACGGGGTTAATTTTTCCCCTGATTTCCTTTCAGGACGTCAAAGTTTGCCCACTGGTGGAATATGACTCAAATTCTTTGGATGGCATCCTTCATGAAATTCCTTTGTGGGTCAAGAATCCTGACTGTGATAGAGTATGCTTCCCTACTTTTTAAGTTTTCAACTACTTGGTGAAGAAACCTCATGGACTCGATTAATCGTAATTGCAGTACTTTTAATGCCTTTTTTTTGTCCTCTTTCTTGCTAGATTGATTGGGTGAACAGATTTCTGGAGATGATGTGGCCTTACCTCAACAAGGTACTCTTATGTTGTAGGTTACTTCTGGTTGACAATAAAAACAAGTACTCTTAAGTTGTAGATTACTTCTGGTTGACAATAAAAACTAACTGTGTGTTTAACCTGTAGGCTATCTGCAAAACTGCACAGGATATTGCAAAGCCAGTTATTGCAGACAATAAAGAAAAGTATAAAATAGACTCTATTGAATTTGAAACACTTACTCTGGGTAGTTTACCACCAACCTTTCAAGGTAAGCAGTGTCGCGCTCTCATGTTATTACACGCATGCTCTGTATTTTACATCATTTTGGTGTCCTCTTGAAATTAGAATATTCATTTGAAACAAATCATGTTTCATGACATTCCTGCAAGCAGCTGTGCTTATCTTGTATAGTTTGTGAGTCACCTGTAGTCATATCACTCCCTTACTTGATGTTGATAGAAGTTTTGTGAAGGACCTTTATGGTATCTTGCTTCGTGGAATCTGACGAACAGTATTTCTTGATGGCCCATGTTTTGCCACCAACATGGGTAGGCCCTTTTTGCAAGAAAGCTCCAAGCATTCACTATATTAGATTAGATTGCTAAAGTAGTTCTGGGCTTTAATACTGCTGGCCTGCAGATATATATTATGAATACATTGCTGCTACTTGTTTCCAGCTAAGCTGCTATGCAATGTCAAGCAATTTGACATTGCAGTCACTAGTGATAGGGTTGTGCATCATCAATTCATCATGTTATTGCTTATGCATAATTAATGTCCGCTATACATCGCCATACCCATGTATAGCTGATAATGTCATATTAACTGTTACATATTTGTTTTATGTGGTTCTGCTTGACTGCTTGTTTTACAAGATGCTGCAAACATGTAAAAAATCTCATGGTTTCTTTCCCAGGAATGAAAGCATACGTTACAGAAGAGCAGGAGTTGATAATGGAGCCATCTCTTAAGTGGGCAGCAAATCCGAATGTCACTGTTGTTGTAAAGGCTTATGGGTTGAAAGCAACTATCCAGGTCTTAAAATTTTCTGTCATGAGCTTAAATAGAATTGTTGCTTACCTTAGGATATAGAATTCAGCCAAGTGAAATCTTCATTTGTTCACGATCTATTTCAGGTTGTGGATCTGCAACTCTTTGCTTCACCTCGTATTACTCTAAAGCCTTTGGTGGCTACAATCCCTTGCTTTGCAAAAATCCTTTTCTCTCTCATGGAGAAGGTTTGGCAACATAGTGCTTGTCATTAGCAGCCCCTGCTGATCCACTCCTTTTTTTAATAATTTTTTTGTGTTGGTCTTGCAGCCACATGTTGATTTTGGGCTAAAACTTCTTGGAGCAGATGTAATGGCCATTCCTATTCTTTACAGATTTGTTCAGGTATTCTTGACTACTAATTTGAATCTTATCGTGTGAAAATATTTTTATACTATTGGAATTTTCATTGATCTTTCTAAACACAGCCGCATAGCCTCATAGGTATAGGTACCCCTATCATGAAAGTACTAGAACTCTGTTTAGGCATAGTTACACCCTGCCAGATTGGACCAGCAGTTCAACTGAAAAAACACAAGAAATCAATGCACACATTTGAGCCATTGATCCTGACAGTTATCAGAGAAACCAGAAGAATGTTAGTATATCAATGGTTACTCTCATTGAGAAGAGGATGGCACACGAGCTGGGGCAATTTTCTGGTTTTCTTTCATTTACAAACTCAAAGCCATGCCCTCCTGGGGGAGGTTGGATACATATATATAGCCATAGCTGGCTGGTGGCTGCAAACTAGTCAAATTCGAAATTCGAAATTTGAACTAAGATGCTAGCAGGAGTGCTGTCCTAAGATGCTAAAAGCAAAACTGAAAAGATGTTGTCCTAAAGATGCTAAAAGCAAAACTGAAAGGATGCTGTCCTAAAGATGCTAAAGAAAGCAATCTAAAAAGCAAGAGAAGGACCACAAAGACCAAAGACCATAAGGCTTATTCCAACATTTCTCCCCCTAAGTCTTGTGCGTCGTCTTATGGGACAGTTGAACCATCCCGGTCCTGGAGCAAAGCTCAAGAAACTTGATCCTCCCAAGGGGCTTGGTGAGCAAGTCCGCAAGCTGGTCCTTGGTGTTGATGTAGCTCGCCTTGATGCTCCCTTCCTCCAAGCAGCTTCGGATGAAGTGGTACCTCACCCGAATGTGCTTGCTCCGTTCGTGGAAAACGGGGTTCTTTGCCAGGGCCAGAGCGGACTTGCTGTCCACCCTGAGCTCCACCGCTCCAGTGTCTCTGTCGAGGAGATGTCACGCCCCAAACTAGCCCCGAACGGAGGCCAGTATAAGGCGATCCAAACTAACCTGTATGCCTGTACCAGTCCCAGGAAATAGCGCTGGTACAACAGGAAGACAGAATATCACAACGACAGCGGTCTCTTTATTAAGAGTAGGATTACAACCAAGGTTGGAACTGCGGACAGAACCCGAGTTCACAACAGCATTACAAAAAGGCGGAAGCGGAAAGCGGAAACTAGCCCTAAGCCACAAGCAAAGCCTTGGGGAAGGCCGAAACCCTACTACTGCTCGAAGTCTGCTTGCTCCTGGAAGAACTCTTCATCAGCAGGGTCCACCTCTTCGTCTTTGAGAACTGGGGGGGTTTAATTATATAGAGCAAGGGTGAGTACGGGAGTACTCAGCAAGTCAGGGGAAATTTAGTGTTTAATGCAAGCTTCAAGGGAAAGCCAGTTATTTTTCACAATTGGTTTTAGTTTAAGACTTTAGAAACATCTAGTAAGTGCTTCTCAACGACACGGATGAGAAAGTGCGTCTCATCCGGCCGGAGCAGTGAAAATGTATCGATTGATTCTTGTCGGCACGAGAGGCTCCCTGCCAATCGTTTACCGACCCGGCTGCACCAACAGCCACAACTCATACACGCCGGTACGAGAGGCTCCCTGCCAATCGTCACCGACTCCGGCTGCTTCAACAGCCACAAGTCAACACATCGGTACGAGAGGCTCCCTGCCAATCGTCGCCGACTCCGGCTGCTTCAACAGCCTTAAACCAAGCACAGAAGGGGAAACCTCACACCAACAGCAGTTCACAAGGTGTTCAATAAAACTACGCTAAGGAATCACCTCACATCCGCCCATGACCGTGGGCACGGCTGTTCGAACAGTTATTAACCTCTGCAGAGGGGGTACACTTTACCCACACGACGTTACTAACCCTGAATCACCCAGCCCGCGACCCTCGGTCACGTCTGGCGACCTTGAGGCTTTCATGACAAGGCATTTCGAAAGCCGACTCAGGGTCATCTTATGCCAACGGGAGGGGTCCCACGGACCAACACCAGGTTAGGTCCCAGACCCTACTGTGCCAGGAAGCCCAGGGGTCCTCCCCGACACCACCCCGGCGAATCCACTTGTCCCTTGGCATCAAGATTTCCCTGGCCTAGCTAATTACTCAGCCAGGGGCGTCCCATATCACCCATGTGGTCGTACTTGACATATGCTTGGATGTAATTCCCAAGGAATCGGTCCTTAGAGCGAGAACGGGCAGACCGTACCTCCAGTACGTCTCCCGTACCGCGAGTTTTAGAAACTCACTTTAGTTTTCAAGACACCGACCCAAGTGTCGGGTTTTCCAAGCATTTTGTAAACTCAAGTTTTTACCCAGGTGCTCAATTTTAAAGTTTGAGGGGAGTCTCGATATTCGTACGCGGGGTACGGATACCGAGGCATCACCTGAGGGGTGACAAGGGTGTTAGGGTATTCAAATATCAAGGAAGGTGAATGCAGCAAAAGGGTAGGGCCTGCTGGTTGTATTGCAAACCGAGGCCAAGTGCCAAGTGTAACCTAAACATGCATAGTTTGCGGAATCAAAATACTTAATTTAAATTATGGGTTCAATTGATCAAAGGTGACTTGCCTTGCTCGAGATCTTGAGCTTCTTCCTCGAAATCCGCGCACTGCGGGTCTTCGGGCTCCGAGACTACACGCGAAACGAGACGACTCAACAAAGCGATAAAAGAAGCCCTATTAAAGACCACTAAGCGTGCCATTGGATAGATCTCGATTTTTGAGGAATTTTGGAAGTGGAACGGGGTTAATCGGACGAACGGTTGAAAAGATATGAATTTCCGAAGATTAAAGGATTTTCTGGAATAAAGAAAAGGAATTATTAATTCCCTGAAAAAAGAAAAGAAGGAGGGACTGAAATTGGACTTTATTTTTGGGCGGCTAAGGGCAGCCCAAAATATTTGAATGGGCGCGGCCGAATTAATTGGGCCGACGGCCCGAAGGGATTGGCCCATGGCCGATCGGCGCGCGAGAGAGGGGAATAGGCCGATGGGCCTAGCGGCCGATGGGCCAATCCCTTCGGGCCGTCGGCCCAATTAATTCGGCCGCGCCCATTCAAATATTTTGGGCTGCCCTTAGCCGCCCAAAAATAAAGTCCAATTTCAGTCCCTCCTTCTTTTCTTTTTTCAGGGAATTAATAATTCCTTTTCTTTATTCCAGAAAATCCTTTAATCTTCGGAAATTCATATCTTTTCAACCGTTCGTCCGATTAACCCCGTTCCACTTCCAAAATTCCTCAAAAATCGAGATCTATCCAATGGTAGTAGGGTTTCGGCCTTCCCCAAGGCTTTGCTTGTGGCTTAGGGCTAGTTTCCGCTTTCCGCTTCCGCCTTTTTGTAATGCTGTTGTGAACTCGTGTTCTGTCCGCAGTTCCAACCTTGGTTGTAATCCTACTCTTAATAAAGAGACCGCTGTCGTTGTGATATTCTGTCTTCCTGTTGTACCAGCGCTATTTCCTGGGACTGGTACAGGCATACAGGTTAGTTTGGATCGCCTTATACTGGCCTCCGTTCGGGGCTAGTTTGGGGCGTGACAGGAGATCACTGAGCAGTCGAGCAAGCCAGAGCGCCTGGGTCGAAGCTGCGGAGGCCGCCATGTACTCAGCCTCGCAGCTGGACAGGGCCACCACCTGCTGCTTGACCGACTGCCAGCTAACGAGGCACTCGCCGAGGAAGAAGAGAATCCCGCTCGTGCTCTTGCTGGTGTCGATGTCGCTGTCGCTGTACCCGACGAAGTGTGCCTTGCCAGGACACCTCGGGTAGTAGAGACCGTGGTCGAGAGTCCCTGCAACGTAGCGGATGATCCTCTTCACGGCCTGCTGGTGCTCCGTCGTCGGTCGCTGCATGAACCGACTGACTTAGCCGACGGAGAAGGCCAGGTCCGGCCGTGTGTGGGTGAGGTAGCGAAGGCTCCCCACAAGACGCCGGTACTGTGTAGTATCCACCTCCTCCGCCATGCTGTCACGGCTCAGCTTCAGTCTCTCCTCCATCGAAGTAAGGGCTGGGTTGCAATCGGTGAGCCCAGCCAGCTCAACGACGCGCTTGGCGTAGGCGGTCTGTCGAAGCGTGATCCCGGAGTCATCCTGGTGTACCTCGATCCCCAGGTAGAAGGAGAGAGGCCCCAGGTCACTCATCTGGAAGGTGGCCTTCATCTTTTCCTTGAACGCCGCCACCTCCGCATCCTTGGTGCCGGTGATCACCAAGTCGTCGACGTAGACACCCACCAGCAGGGCAGTTCCTTCATTGCCCCGCCGGTAGATGGCCGTCTCGTGCGGGCTTTGCTCGAAGCCCATCCCCTTGAGCGTGGAGTCCAACTTGGCGTTCCACGCCCTCGGTGCCTGCCGCAAGCCGTAGAGGGCCTTGTGCAGGCGGAGCACCTTGTCCTCCTTGCCGGTGATCACAAATCCCGGCGACTGGTGCACGTAAACCTCCTCCTTCAAGTCGCCGTTCAGAAACGCCGACTTGACGTCCATGTGATGGACGCCCCAGCCTTCCTGAGCGGCCAGCGCAAGGAGGAGTCGCACGAACTCCATCCGTGCCACGGGAGCGAAGGCATCGTCGTAGTCGATCCCCTCCTGCTGCACGAAGCCGCGCGCCACCAAGCGAGCCTTGTGCTTGACAATGGCTCCGGCTTCATCCCTCTTCAGCTTGAACACCCACTTAAGGGTGATCGCGCGGTGATCACGAGGGAGGTCAGCAAGCTCCCAGGTGCGGTTCTCCTGAACCGCGTCCATCTCTGACTGCATCGCGGCACGCCATGCCGCGTGTTTCTCAGCCTCTGCGAAAGACCGAGGCTCACCGTCGTCGCACGCAAGGTGCAACTGCGCCTCCAGGTCGCGAGGCACCAGTCCCGGCACCGGCTGATTGCCGAGGTCCTCCATCGTACGGTACCATAGCTGCTCGCCGTCGTGGTACGCGTCGATGCGCTCCCCGTCGTGGGAGAGCGGAGTAGCGAACTCCACTGGGCTGCGCTCAACACGAGCTGGTGTCGGAGTAGGCGTGCCCAGAGGAGTAGCTGTTGGTGCTGGAGCACATGGGATCGCCGGCTGTTGTGGTGTTGGCGAAGGGCTCGTCGCAGCCGAAGTCGTAGCTCGAGAGTGTGTCGCTGCCGGAGTCGGTGGAAGCTCGGGGACTGGGGTAGACACGCTCGGTGAAGAAGAGTTGCCTACTCCCCCAGCACCCTCGAAGTAGACGTACTCGACAGTGAAGTCGTCGTACGTCGAGGTCGAGCCATCGTCCACCACCTTGTCCCATACCCACCCTCGCCCTTCGTCGAACACTACGTCGCGCGCCGTGCGCACACGCTGTGTCTCTGGGTCAAGGATGCGGTAGGCCTTCGAGCCCTCCGCGTAGCCGATGAACACCCCTGGGGTGCTCCTGTCGTCGAGCTTGCCGATGTGGCCAAGCTCCTTGGCGAACGCGAGGCAGCCAAAGACCCGTAGGTGGGAGACCACCGGCTTGCGCCCATGCCAAGCCTCGTACGGTGTCCTGCCATCGAGGGCCTTGGTAGGCGAGCGGTTGAGGATGTAGACGGTCGTCACCACCGCCTCTCCCCAGAAGGTGGCCGGCATCCCCCTCTGCTTGAGGAGGGCCCGAGCCATCCCCACAACCGTCTGGTTGCGCCGCTCGACGACGCCGTTCTGCTGCGGGCTGTACGGCGCGGTGTAGTGGCGCTGAATGCCCTCATCAGCGCAGTACGACGCGAATTCAGCCGCCATGAATTCCCCGCCGTTGTCGGTGCGCAGCACGCGCAACTTGCGGCCGCACTCCGCTTCCGCAGCAGCCTGCGCGCGCCTGATGGCATCCGCAGCTTCTCCCTTGCTGCCGAGGACCATCACCCACATGTAGCGGGAGAGGTCGTCGACGAGCAGCAGGAAGTAACGTCGTCCTCCTGGTGTGGCCGGTGTCACTGGGCCACACAAGTCCCCGTGCACGAGCTCGAGCCGCTCCTTGGCTCGAAAGCTCGTCTGCTGAGGAAAGGGGAGCCGCCTCTGCTTTGTTAGGACGCAGACGTCGCAGAGCTGCTCCACATGGTCAAGGCATGGCAGTCCTCGCACCATCTCCTTGGCACTGAGCCGCTTCAGGGCCTCGAAGTGGAGGTGCCCGAAGCGCTCGTGCCACTGCCACGCTTCGTCGTCCCGACGAGCGGCGAGGCAAACTGGTTGTGCCACCTGCGCGCCGTGGATGTAGAGTCGATTAGTGCCTCTGGTTACCTTGGCAAGGAGGCGGCGACGGCGATCCCAGATCCTCATGACTCCGTGCTCGACCAGCACGCGTGAGCCGTTTTCATCCAGCTGTCCCACGCTGATGATAGAGTTCTTCAACGCGGGGATGTAGTAGACTCCGGTAAGCAGCCTGTGCTCACCGGACTTGGCGGAGAAGGTGACGGAGCCGACGCCCTTGATCTCCACGCCGGAGGCATCCCCAAACTTGACGGAGCCTCGGACGCTGGAGTCAAGCTCGGTGAAGAACTCCCGCCGGCCAGTCATGTGATGGGTGGCGCCGGTGTCGAGGTACCACCTATCAGCCTTGTTGTTGCTGGAGCTGTTGCCGAGGAAGGCGTGTACCTTCGGCTCGTCGAGGTGGAGGAAAGCTGTTGCGGTCGGTGCCGCTGGAGATAGCTCGATGCTTGCGTGTGCCAGGAGCAGAGCCGGCTCTTCCTCCTCCACCTGTGCAACGTGGGCCTGGCCGCGTCGTGGCTGTCGACAGTCTTTGGCCCAATGGCCAAGCTTGCCACAGTTGCGGCAGGTGTCGTCTCGTGCCGGCTTGTGGTTGCCGACGGCGCCGCCCTGGGCGCCTCTGCGAGCGCCACCCTCGGCGCGTCTTCGTGCCCACCGCAGCTGGACACCTCTGCGCGCCTTGCGTGGCTTGCGGCCGCCTGTCGAGGAAGAAGACTCCCCCTTCCTCCCGTCACCCTGAGAGGCCTCCCACTGCTCCCGAGTGAGGTGGAGCTTACCGCCAATGGTGATAGGCCCCGAGAGAGGCTGTGGCTCGTCACCGTCGACGACCTTGAGGCGGCCTAACGCCTCCTCGATCGACATCGTGGAGAGGTCCAGCAGAGACTCGATCGAGCGAGCGATCTGCCTGTACTTCTCTGGGACGCAGCGGAAGAGCTTCTCGACCGCTCTCTCCTCGTCGTAGGTGTCGTCGTCGTACTGCACCATCTTCTGCAAAAGAGTGTTGAGACGAAGGGCAAAGTCATCAACATCCTCACCTGGCTTGAAGGCCAGGTTCTCCCACTCCTTGCGGAGTGCCTGCAGTGTGGACTTGCGAGCGCGGTCGCTGCCGATGCGTGCCGCAGCGATTGCGTCCCAAGCCTCCTTGGCAGTCCGCTTCTGGGAAAGCGAGAACTGCATCTCGGGCGGGACTGCAGCAATGAGGGCATCCAGCGCCCGTCGATCCTCGTCGTAGTCGACGTCGCCGTACCGGACTGCCTCCCACATGTGCCGCACCTGGAGCCGTACCCTCATCACCGCGGCCCACTCGATGTAGTTGGTCTTGGTGAGAGTAGGCCACCCACCGCCGGGGCCGACTTCCCTGACGACAGCCTGGACCCCGTGGTGTCGGCCCGGGGAGGGAGAGCGGCGCCGCCTGTGAGGGTCGCGCTCTCCGTCGTCCCAACCGCCGCGCCGGCGGTTGAACTCCAGCTCTGCCTCGAGCCGGGCGGCCCTCTCCCGCAGCCGCTGGATCTCCTCCAGCGCTGGGTCGACGTGAGGGCCGCGCCTGAGGTCGCGCTCGTCGCATCCGTCAGGGGAAAAATCGGCGCGCGCACGCCCATCTGGGCTGCCGCGACCGCGCCTCCCAGGGGGGCTACCTTCGCGCCTGCGCCCGGCCTGGTTGCCGTCGGCGGGCGCGCGGTGCCTTGGGTCACCGCCGCCGCCGTGGGGGTGGGCTTCTGCCCACCGCTCTGCCCGCTCCCGCGCCCTTCTTCTTGCCAGCTCCTAAGGCTCTCTGTCGGCGGTGATGTCGCCGGCGATGGAGCCGTTGATGCTGCTGCGCAAGGTCTCAACCTCTACCTCCGCCGCACGTGCCGCATCTTCCGCCGCTTCTGCTTCCGCCTCCGCCCTGGCTGCTGCCAACTCCGCTGCCGCCAGTCTGGCCGCCCTCGCTGCTGCTGCAGCGGTCTGAGCCGTTGCTCGCCTGCGCTCTTCTGCTGCGGCGAGCTCGGCGTCCTGCTGACGCCGAGTGCTCGAGGCGACCGAACGCCGAGACCGAGCGTCGGACATGGCGCGCCTCCGGGAGGCTGCTGCGTGGAGAGGGGGAAAGAGAAGGGGAAAGAGGAGCAGCCGGTGTTGCTGCTGCAGCTGGCTGAGAGCTCAACCGAGCTTGGGAAGGGGTGGAATAGGAGATGTTTAGTCTACAGGAAAGTGTGGCTCTGATACCAGATGTTAGTATATCAATGGTTACTCTCATTGAGAAGAGGATGACACACGAGCTGGGGCAATTTTCTGGTTTTCTTTCATTTACAAACTCAAAGCCATGCCCTCCTGGGGGAGGTTGGATACATATATATAGCCATAGCTGGCTGGTGGCTGCAAACTAGTCAAATTCGAAATTCGAAATTTGAACTAAGATGCTAGCAGGAGTGCTGTCCTAAGATGCTAAAAGCAAAACTGAAAAGATGCTGTGCTAAAGATGCTAAAAGCAAAACTGAAAGGATGCTGTCCTAAAGATGCTAAAGAAAGCAATCTAAAAAGCAAGAGGACCACAAAGACCAAAGACCATAAGGCTCCAACAAAGAAAACCGTGCAGGTTCAGACATGAGAGACAAGCCCTGCCATAATAGTGTTGGGGTGACAATCAAACCTGAGACCTCATGGAGATGTGCCCCAAACAAATGGGGCTTGTGATCCCACCACTGATTTGACTTAGTTCATAAGGCAATACCGCACTCTGTTTACACTTTCGATCCACCATCACCACCATTCTAACCATTAACCGCTGGTTCGACCACTGAACAGTGAACCAGATGTGTTGCCAAGTTGTCAAGTTGACCATCAACACAGTTTCGATAACTACGCATTTAAAATGCACAGCAAACCTGTAATATGTTAGTTCACTGTGACATCGACTGGTCGAACATGAAGGCAAAATAGACTCAACACAAAAATATTGATATCAAGCGGAGTACATTATATAGGCACAGCATAAAGTCCGTATCCGATACAACCGACTTATAGAAGTAGAGTCGGGAAAAGACAGGGAGGCTGGCTAGTGCACGAAAAGGAAACCGACAAGAACTAATACAGGAGATATCAATTCTAATTCTAACAGAACAGAGACGAAAGTCGGCCATACCGCCATAGTGATCTGGAGTCCCGAAGCAAACTTGTAATATGTTACTACATCTTCCTCCTTTACAGAGCACTCTTGTGTACCCCAAGCAAAGACTTTTCTGGGTAGTAATAATTTGATGGCTTATAGCCTGGGTCTGATGTATTTGCGGTATCTAGCTTACTCACTGTAGTAACTCTGCCGCTTAACGAACTTGTTATGTGGTATCTATCTGACTCCATTCAGCAAAAATACTTATTACTTACTGTAGTGACCACCTTTTTTTTGCTTGTGTATTTGCAGGAGTCCATCAAGAAGCAAGTTGCGAGCATGTATTTGTGGCCAAAGACACTTGAAGTGCCTATAATGGATCCCTTGAAGTGATATCTTTATCACTGACTCTGTTATGGTTTGTGTACTGTTTCTTAAAATGACTGTTGCTAATGGTTTCCATATATTTGCAGAGCTTCTAAAAGGCCTGTCGGTATTCTACTTGTGAAAGTTTTAAGAGCTCAAAATCTGCAAAAGAAGGATCTGTTGGGTAAATCAGACCCATATGTGAAACTAACAATGTCAGATGATAAGCTTCCATCCAAGAAAACAACAGTGAAGCACGGTAATCTTAATCCAGAGTGGAATGAAGATTTCAAATTTGTTGTGACAGATCCTGAAACTCAGGAACTGGAAATCAAAGTCTTCGACTGGGAACAGGCATGGAATAGCTTTGTTCTATTATTCTTCTCTTGTACTATGTTACCAAAGATTGCAGATTTAGTTCTT
The DNA here is from genome assembly GCA_008326285.1 of Oryza officinalis. Taxonomy (NCBI): domain Eukaryota; kingdom Viridiplantae; phylum Streptophyta; class Magnoliopsida; order Poales; family Poaceae; genus Oryza; species Oryza officinalis. Next base: position 56,437,393 of record BDMV01000001.1, on the reverse strand, counting down.
TTTGTATATCCAGGTTGGAAAGCATGACAAGATGGGCATGAACAAGATTCTGTTGAAAGAGCTTCCGCTAGAGGAGACTAAAGTTACAACCTATAATTTGCTTAAGACCATGGATCCGAATGACATACATAATGAGAAGTCTCGTGGTCAAATTACTCTGGAGATAACATATAAACCTTTCAAGGAAGATAATATAGAGAAAGGTGTCCATGGTACCGACGTAGTAGGGAAAGCCCCTGATGGTACTCCAGCTGGTGGTGGGCTGCTTTATGTTGTTGTTCATGAAGCTCAAGATCTTGAAGGGAAGCATCACACTAACCCATACGCAAGAATAATTTTCAAAGGAAACGAAAAGAAAACAAAGGTATTTATCTTCAAAATGTTATGAACTTCAATATCACTACTGAAAATGATAATGATATGATTTCATGCCCCTTAACCTCCACAAAATTCTTCCTCACTTTCAGGTGATCAAGAAAAACAGAGATCCACGATGGCAGGACGAGATTGAGTTTGTTTGTGAGGAACCCCCTGCAAATGACAAACTACATGTTGAAGTCCTAAGTAAACCCCCCAAAAAAGGGTTGATACATGGCAAGGTACAATTTTGTACATGGAATTTCTGCCCTTTATAGTACTAATCTAGCATTGTCTCTACTCAGAATAAATGCTAGCTTGCTGCATTGGTTTCTTTTGGAATATCTACTTTAATGGGCATATTCATTTGGTTGGGAATATTACAGTCATTTTCAAGATTTACTTGCTTGAATTCTGCACGGGATCGAAGACTACTGCAAATATATTATACTGATGCATTTGTTTTTTTTTTATTCAGGAAACTTTGGGCTACATTGATATAAGCCTCGCAGACGTGATCAGCAATAGGCGGATTAATGAAACATACCATCTCATCGACTCAAGAAAGGGTCAGATTCAAATCGAGTTGCAGTGGAGAACTTCATAGAAACTGCGAGGAAACACCAACATAGGCGAATGCTTGAACAATGCGAGGTATAGGAGGATACGTACGAATGTTGGCTGTTGCCACAAAACAGTTTGCCAATAAGTGTCGTTAAAAGGCCTGTAGATATTTCTCCTTTGCTCCTAAACATGTTTTTTTAGATGTCCTAAACATCTGTTTGGTCCTGTAATGCTTTGTTAGTTGTCTACACTATGTTGAGATCAACTTTTGCTCAGTTCCATCGCCTATTACTTGATCTTGTAATCTTTTGATCGAGCTCTTGAGTGATCACATCTGACGAGAGTAAATTGATTGGACCGAATTGATCTGAAACGATTATTTCAAATCCAACAAGAGCAAATTCTACCACCCTGTAAGAACATTCTTTGTCCTATCTCGAATTGTCCTATATCATCAAAGATTAATGCACCAGATGGACCATCAAGCAATAAACAACACGCAAAGTTGCCACCTTTGAGGTTCTTTGCTTCCACCATTCGAAACACCCTCTTTTCTATTCTCGCTTAAGTTGCCACCTTTGAGGTTCTTTGCTTCCACCATTCGAAACACCCTCTTTGTTATTTAAATAGCACATCGCAACTTGAGTGGTGCCACCCTATACTATTCTGAAATCCGTGGTCTGTTCGAAAGTTGCAAGTATTGTCCTCTCCATAAACTCTTACATCTTTGTCTTGCCAAACCATTCGGCATTCGCTTTGCTAGGCTTTGTTTTTAACAGTTCCTTTCGAATTGATTTGACTATATTTTCTAAAACTTTAAACATATTTGTTTACCTGTTCTTTTTTTGTGAGGATTTTTACTTGTGTTTTTGTTGTGTACTTGGCTGAAGCATTACTTTCATTCTGTGGGGGAAAATCTTGATTGATGGCACATTGGCTCCCTACAGCTTGTAGAGTAGGAAATTGCTTCATGATAACTGGCAGAATTAGTTCAAATCTATTTGCAAAAGTTGGGGATATTGTCACGATCTGAATAGTATATTAGCAGGAAAAAGAGGTACTAGCTAGTTCTATGGGTTTAGCTCACTCTAGTTGTGCCCTCATAATTTATTGGGGTGACGTGTATCGGTCGATTAATTTACTTGAGCAATGCCTTTTAGTCTCATCTTCTTATGTTTTTTGGTTATGCAACTTTTGATAGAAATATGGCATATATTTGGAGGTTTTAGAAGAAATCCGAGATGGGCATAGTCAGCATGGTGCTTGGTTTCATTGGATTTTGCATTGGATTCTCAGTTGGTTTTGTTATCGGTTACTTCCTCTTCATCTACTTCCAGCCAAACGATGTGAAGGTGATCATGTTTATCTCACTCTTGCTATTTCTTTCTTACAGTATATCATTTCATTTTGTTGCTATGTAGTGATACTTGTTTTATTTAACAACTGCTCTGTCAGTAGATGTCTAATCATTTAACCAAACTAATCTGGGAACAATCTGAAAGCGCTGTTAAGAAGAAACACTTGGGGTCATTGAGTCATCAAGGGCTGATTTCCTTCTTTGCATATCACATTCCTAATTCAATTCTTATGTTCTGGTTCTGGGTATCACACTTTTTGTGTGTTCCTTGGTGGCGTCACTTGGATTAGTTGATCTCTAATGAAAGGGTTGTTTTTTATACATGGGACATCATTGCAAATATTATGGCACTAATTTAATATGTTTTATGAATTACATGGTTTTTTATTATCCTGACTACCTCTCAGAATATTAAAGTTCGTCCACTGGTGGAATATGACTCAGATTCTTTGGATGACACCCTTCCTGACATTCCTTTGTGGCTCAAGAATCCTGACTATGATAGAGTATGCTTCCTTCTTTTTAAGCTATCAACTGCTTGGTGAAGAAAACTCACGCACTTGAATAATAGTAACTGTAGCTATTCTGATATCCTTATTTTCCTCTGCTATGTTGTTAGATTGATTGGCTGAACAGGTTTTTGGAGTTGATGTGGCCTTACCTCAACAAGGTACTCTTGTGTTGAAGATTGTTTCTGGTTGACAATAGAACTAACTTTGTGTTCAACCTGTAGGCTATCTGCAGAATTGCACTGGATATTGCAAATCCAATTATTGCAAAGAACAAAGAAAAGTATAAAATAGACTCTATTAAGTTTGAAACATTTACTTTGGGTAGCTTACCACCAACCTTTCAAGGTAACTATGTTGTGCCTTTATATTCTGTTTACATGCATGATCTATCTTTTATGTTATTTTTAGTGTTAGATTTGGTCTAGAATATACTCCATCAGTCCCATAAAAAATCAACAAAAAAAATCAACCTAGTACCAAATATGATACATTTTAATATTATGAATCTGGACAAAAGTTTATCTAGATTCGTAGTACTAGAATATGACATATTGGGTACTAGGTTAAATTTTTATAGTACAAAGAGAGTACATTAGAAGCAAACCTTGTTGCATGACGTTTCTGCAAGCAGCTATGCTCATCTGGAGTAGCATGTGAGTTACATGGAGTCAAATCACCTCCTATCACTAGTTTAGTTTATGATGGTCTCTAAAGCTAGTATTCTACTACCAGTATTATCGTCAGTAAAAGTAATCTAAACCATTGTTTATGAATTCTAATATCAGTAAAAAAATATTCTATTATTAGTAGTTAAGGTGGTAGTATTATAAAAATGAAAGGCTTAGATTAATTCTACTATCAAGAGCGGCCACCATAAAGATTAAGAATTTAATATTGTTGCCTACAGTTATATATTATTGAGATATTGCTACTACTTTGCTTCGTGCTAAGCTGCGATGTAGGAGTGTTATGTTTAGCAATTGGACATTGCACTCACTAGTGATAGGGTTGTGCCTCCCTGTTATTGTTTATATATTATTAATGACCGGTATATATCATCATACCCATATGTAGCTAATAATGGCCTATTAGCTGTTTCATACCCTGGCGTTACTGTAAATTGATCATATGCGATTATAATTGTTTCACAAGATGTTGCAAAAATGTAAAACAGCTCATGGTTTCTACCCCAGGAGTAAAAGTGCAAGTTACAAATGAGCAAGAGTTGGTTATGGAACCGTCTCTTAAATGGGCAGGAAATCCTAATATCACTGTTGTTGTAAAGGCTTACGGGTTGAAAGCAACTATCCAGGTCTTAAATTTTTTTGTCATGAGCTTAAAAGGTATAGAATTCAGCCAAGTGAAATCTTCATTTTTTGCCCGGGATTTTTCAGGTTTTGGATCTGCAAGTCTTTGTTTTGCCTCGTATTACTCTAAAGCCTTTGGTGCCTACATTTCCTTGCTTTGCAAATATCCTTGTTTCTCTCATGGAGAAGGTTTGGCAACATATTAATTTTTTTTTCTATTATCAGCCCCTGATGATGGCGCTTCTTTTTATTAGTTATGTCGGTGTTGCAGCCACATGTTGACTTTGGGCTAAAACTTCTTGGAGCAGATGTAATGGCTATTCCTGTTCTTTACAAATTTGTTCAGGTATTCCTGACTATTGATTTGAAACTTTTCTGTGAAAATATGGTTATAGCAATGAAATTTTCATTGAACTTGCAAAACATTCCCACTGGTTCATGGGCGACGAATGAGAAACCTGGAGGGCGACAAACCTTGTTAGCCCGATAGGGTTGGTTGGAGTACAACTAGCCCCATAAAAGAGTTAGTAGTAGCGTTGTAAATGTGGTTATAATGGTGGTGCATTGACCACTGCAAGAGAGCACCAGCAGCGGCCACGTCATATTGTAAATTCTTTCTAAATTCGTAATATACTTTGGCCGGCTATCCCTGTCCCGGTGAAAAATAAACATTCCTGCTGGTTGGACCAGTGAATCAATTCAGTAAAAATACTAAAGGTTGAGACCACCTTTTTTTTTTCTATTTGCTTTTGCAGGAGACCATCACGGATCAAGTTGCTAGCATGTATTTATGGCCAAAGACCCTTGAAGTGCCTATAATGGATCCCTCAAAGTAAATTCTTTATCTTTTTTTTTGAACGGAAAGTAAATTATTTATCACTGACTGTTTTCTTGAAATGACTGTTACTGAATGTCTCCATATATTCGCAGGGCTTTTCAAAAGCCTGTTGGAATTCTATTTGTGAAAGTTTTAAGAGCTCAAAATCTGCGAGAGAAGGGTCCGTTGGGTAAACCGGACCCGTATGTGAAGCTCAAGATGTCAGGTGACAAGCTTCCATCCAAGAAAACAGCAGTGAAGCACAGCAATCTTAATCCAGAGTGGAATGAAGATTTCAAGTTTGTCATCACAGACCCTGAAACTCAGGAACTGGAAATTAATGTCTTCGACTGGGAACAGGCATGGAATACTTCGCATTTCTTCTGTTATTCTTCTCTTGTTCCATGTTACCAAATACTGCAAATTTATTTCCTTTTCATATGGCCAGTTTGGAAAGGATGAAAAATTGGGCATGGACAGGATTTCGCTGAAAGAAATTATCCCAGAGGAGACCAAAGTTACAATTGTTAACTTGATTAAGACCTTGGAACCGAATGGTATACAGAATGAGAAGTCTGCTGGTCAAATTACTCTGGAGCTGACATATAAGCCTTTCAAGGAAAGCAATGTAGAGAAAGAAGATCCTGGAGGGCTGCTTTATGTTGTTGTTCATGAAGCTCAAGAACTTGAAGGAAAATATAACACGAATCCATATGTAAAAATAACTTTCAAAGGAGAAGAGAAGAAAACAAATGTATTAATCTTTAAAATATTATGCACTTCAATTCAATATCACTACTGAAAATGACTATGATATTATCCCATGCCCCCCAAAAAAAAAATCCACAAAATTCTTCCTCTCTTGTAGGTGGTCAAAAAGAACAGGAATCCACGATGGAAGGAAGAATTTAAGTTTAAGTGTGAGGAAACCCCTGCAAATGATAAGCTACATGTTGAAGTCCTAGGTACCAAAAAAACGTTGATACACAACAAGGTATAGTTTTGTTCATGAAATTCTGCCAAGTAGGCCCCATTCATTTTAGATGATAGATTATAACAATTATTTAATGGCAGTAACTAACGAATTAATTGTTAAAAAGTTAAAAAATGGATTTAGAAAAGCATTTTAAGAAATAGCTATATAGAAAGCTCTTCCAAAAATCGCACCTATAAGAGCTTAGGGAACGTGCCTACGATAATATAGTATTCTGGTAGCTGAACTAGCATTCTCTCTACTCGAAATATGTTGCTGCATTGTCTTCTTGTGGAATATCTACTTTAATGAGTGTATCCATATGGTTGGAAACATTACTGTAATTGTCAAGATTTACTTGCTTGAATTCTGCCCAATAAATTGAAGACTATTGCAAATGTATTACACTGATGCGTTTATTTTTTCCTTTTTCAGGAAAGTTTAGGCCACATTGATATTAGCCTCGCAGATGTGATCATCAACAAGCGGATTAATGAAATGTACCATCTCATCAACTCAAAGCGTGGTCAGATTCAGATCGAGTTGCAGTGGAGATCTTCGTAGAAACTGCAAGGAAACAGGCGAATGCTTGACCAATGAGAGATACAGGAGGATACGACTGAACGTTGCCTGTTGCTACAAAACACTTTCCCGATACCTGTGATTAAGTCATGTAGATATTACCTTTGCTCATATTAATCTGTTTTGACCCTGTTGAATATGTTGTTAATTGCCTCCAGAACAACGTTGTCATGTTATTGACATCGAAAATGGAATTGGAACTGAAAAGTAATGCCAGATTGTTGTATTTCTATACAGATAAAAACAGTATTCCGACATATTGAAATTAAGACATGCTCCAGAAGAATTTTTTTTCCCTGGAATATACATGCATTAGGCACGTAAGACACGAATTTCTTATTCAAAAACCAGAGAATTTTGAACTTGCCAGATTTTCCATGCTGCTGTGAATTTCTGGAGAACCCGGACGAGGCGTTTGTTGTAATGTTTCACAAGTTGGGATGTTTTATGGTGTTTGAACTTTGAAAAGTACCATGTTAAGGAATATGAACTGCAGAGATGCTTTGCAAGATAATACATGTACTACTAGATAACCTGAATTTTCACCAGTCCAATTTGACAAAGCCGAAATCGCAAGGAAAACACAATTCATTAATCACACACTGGAAAAAGGCATGTCAAATTACAGAACACTGAACATCATCCTATGAAAAATCAGATGAGCTACTGATTTAACTGGAATGGAACAATGGTAATGACCAACAGATCACTACTGTGAGAATTACACCCAAAAAAAATTAGCTAAAGAAGATCAGAAATCAGCAGAAAAACCTCACTAAAGCAAGCGGCTATCAACTTTGCTGAAGCTCTCTATAAGCAAGTAACTATGCAGCCTAGCTAGCAGCTACCTTTGCTAAACAATGGCGCTCATGGCGCTGCGGACTCATCCTTCTGCATCTCCTCCGGTGGCGTTCTTGACCCGGAGTAGGAGTTCCGGATCTCAACAATCCTCCTGATCACCTCGTCCATTTTCGGCCGCTGATCAGGGGGAATGGCAACACATGCCATTGCAACCTGGAGCATCTGAACCATCTCATCCTCGATGTTGGGATGCCTCAACAAGTCGACGTCGAAAACCTCTGCGGTCCATTCTTCCCGGACCACAGATTGCACCCACCTTGGAAGGTGCTCAATGGAGTCCTCACGCCCAGGAGATCTTAGAGGGGCTTTTCCTGTCAGCATTTCGAGGACCAGCACACCAAAGCTGTAGACATCAGACTTCTGGGTTGGTCTTTTGGTCTCGAGGACTTCTGGTGCACGATATCCGACAAGTCGTGCCGGAGCTGGTGGAATGGTCATGAGCTGTGCCAGGCCAAACTCAGAGACACAGCCGTCCAGGTTCTGTGACAGAAGAATGTTTGATGATTTTAGGTTGCCGTGGATGAACTTCCCGCCTCCCTCAGCATGAAGATGGGCAATTCCACGTGCCACACCAAGAGATATCTTTACCCTCGTCTCCCAGTCCAATGGAGCTTTTCCAGTAGCTTTATTCCCTGCAAGTATTTACCATCAACAACAATTATGTCATTTCACTTCAGCGGTTTGATTGATGCTTATGCAAAAGCTAGCGTGGATCAAAGCGGACTGTTAAGTCTCAATTCAATGCTTACAGTGAGTACTATTAATGGATGTATTTCCAAAACTATGGTCGCGACTTATTATGGAAAAATGAGAGAGAATAACCAGGAGAAGGAAAAACAGGTTTCCTTGGTTCCTTCTAATTGGCATGATTTTGCAAGAATGTAATACTACATAGTATAAATGTTCAGACTTCAGAAATAGATAGATAAATAGTTCAAATGTAAAAGAGGAAAAATGCATACCATGCAAAACAGCAGCAAGGCTACCAGATGGGACATAGTCATACACCAGTAGCTTCTCATCCTTGGAGTAATAGTAAGCACGCAATGGGACAACATTCTGGTGCTGGCCAACCCTACCAACTATCTCCATCTGCTGTTCGAAATCCTTCTTCCCCACCACCACCTCCTTCAATCTCTTGACCACAACCGTGGTGCCATCCTCAAGAACAGCTTTATAGGTAGTTCCGTAACTCCCTTTCCCAAGGACTTCAGCTGAAGCTCTCAGCAAATCCTCTAAGTCAAAATTATATGAACAGCCCTCAAAGAAAACCAATTTATTCCTCTCAGCTTCCTGAACACCACTACTGTACTCTTCCTTAGGATTTTCTCCCCTTCCACCAGCGACAGTTTTTCCTTTTGAAGAAGAAGCTGTAGTAGGTTCTGTGTTTTTCTTTCTCTTGAAAATACATATCAAGAGTACAACAATCAAGATTAGCAACAAGACCCCTCCTGCAGCAGCAAGTGCAATTATAACACCAGTTCTGATCCTTTTCCAGAAGCCCTTCTTGGTCTTGCGGGGTGATGGTGATGTTGGAGAAGGAGAAGGTGAAGGTGCAGTCCCAGGGCAAGGCTGTAAAGGAAACCCACATAGAAAAGCATTCCCCAAGAAGGAATTGACTGGGAATCTTTGCAAGGAAGGTGGTATTGGCCCACTAAGGTTATTGTTGCTCAAATTCAAATGCCTCAATTTGGGTAGTTGGAGGTCAGGGATGGGTCCAGAAAGAGAGTTATTCTGGAGAAGCAATGCAGTAAGCTGAGTGAGATTTTGCACTCTCAATGGGATTTCTCCATCAAAAGTGTTGTATGACAGATCTAGAAATGTTAAACTGGAAGTAAGGGAAGTCGGTATGATTCCAGACAGGTTATTATGCTGAAGATATAGCGAATGGAGAGAAGGAATAGATCCTACTTCAGGAGGGAGATCAACAGTAATGCGATTGGACCTAAGGCTCAATACCTCCAGGGCATCAAGCTTGCCAAGAGTGTCTGAGGGTAGCGGGCCAAAGAGCCCTACTGCTGGCAGGCGTAGTGTTTGCACACGGCTATTGTCCGGTGTGCAAGTCACCCCAACCCATGAAGTGCAGACAGGGGCTGCGGAGCTCCAGTTGAGCTTCCTGCCATGTGGCAGTGAGGCAGCAAATGCAAGAAGAGCCTGCTTGTCGGAGTTCAGATCAGCACTCTTGGCAGGAGGAATGCATGTAAAGAGGAGAGAAACGACCAGAAAAGCTATAAGTGCATGATCTTGCATGGTTGAAGTTTGTCGGAAACAAACTGGTCCAACACTAGAAACCAATCTTTCCCATCAGCTCTTCACTCCTCTAGCATGAGAAAAAGAAAACAAAAGTAAATTAAATGTGGTGCATAACAGCAAGAATATAGTAAAGTACAAGTAAAAGGGATGGAATAAAGGATAGGACACATGAAGCATAAACTTCGCCATTAGATATACTTTCAGCACCAATTGCCAAATTGAAAAAAAAAATATGCTCAAATCTTGAAGATGAGGAACGGCTCTTTTGCACAGAAAATGATCTAACACCACTAGAGTTGAATGAGCAAGATGCTTGCCTCTATGTACATCTAGTAGTAGCGTTTCCATGTTGATACTTTTCATATTGGGAACCGTCTTAGATAATTTCAAGGACAAATTCCTAGGCCAGCTAACAACAGCAAATATTTATTATATATACAAATACAACTCATACGACCTGACAGGGGTTTGAAACACCAAATTACATAAATGGCTAAATACCAGTGTCCAATAAACAAAGTGGATTTGTACAATACTACAAGAATTGCTTTAGAGTTTCAGGACAGAGTTTAACAGCTCTTTGGTTTGTAGCTAGACATCACCTCAGAATAACCGCTAATAATTCCCATGATCAACACTTGATGCTGATGCAACCTCTTTCTCAGGATAAAAGAAAAAAAAAAGAGAGAAATGCTCAGAGAGTGAATCAACTCGATGCAGGGCACATCATATTTCTCAACTGCTACATGGTAATCTCCCCTCGCAAATAAAATACACGTGGCTCATGTTCTCTTCCTCTAGTCAAAGCCGTAAGACTCACCATCAAGCTAATCTGCTTTAGTTTATTTTCTAAACGGGGCAGTTGGGATCATCTGCATATGACAAAAGCAACCACCCAAATCACATCACAAGGCAGCTATCACCACTCTTCTCCCCTGTTTTAATAAAAGCACACACCCAATTACTCCCTTTGCCACTATGCCTAAGCACTGCACTTAGACTTAGGACTGACAAACCATCATAAAGAAAACAGTTGTCAGACAACTCCAAGAAACTGTTTCAACAAGAACTGCCAATGGGAGATGGCAAGATTCCCTTGCAGCCGGGAGATCTCCTTAAATGCTCCAGCGCATGGCACCGCATCATAGCTAGCTCACCTAACATTACATCTGCAGTTCTGCACCCCTCATGCGGTTGCCTTCGAAAAGAAACCAAATATGCTCACCAGCAGCACAGATACTGATGATGGTGAAGGCCATGGCGTAAAAGCAAAAGCTGCGATGCACAATGCGAGACAACCACCACCAGGAAGAGAAGAAAAGGAAAGAAAGACGATGCCTTTAGACTTTTTGAGGCGAGGTGGGCGCGGGGATATTCATGGGCTTCATGAGCTTACCCTGCTCATGGCACGGCCTACACTACACCAATTCATACCACGCAGTACAATGGACTGTGAACTAGAGGTGCCTCCCAAGTCCCAAAATTCAGGAGAAAAAAATTTACTGCAAAAGTGCAGATTTTACTTAACAAAAATTGAACTATTAACACATCTAGAAAAGGAAGTTAATTGTAATTAGTCGTTGTAGAGAGCACTTACCACCACACCAAGGCAGTCCTTTAATTTAATGCCACTAATTAACTCCTACTACCCAACTCCTCGGACATTAAAAGGGGGATTTTTTTTTAGAAACGCTTTACCCTTTATTTCGAAATAAGAAAATTGAGGAGAAACTGACGAGGCACTGTACGAACGAGCGCAGCATACTACATTGCACAAATCTAGGACCACCCAAATACCTCTCCCGCAATTCTGTTCCTAAATCAGGGTGCCAAATCAAACCCAGGTAGTCAGGTTCGAATCTCTCCTCTCCTCCAAATTCCAGACCCCAAAAGATCTTCTTCTCCTTTGCATCCAATACCAAGAACGCAATGGTGGAGACTGGCGAGAGAAACAAAAATACGCAAGGTCCCTCAGAAACGGGAGAGAGTTGAGTCGAGCCGAGTCCCAACCTTTCGCCAGGCAGAAGAAATCCAGTAACCCCATCCTTCCCCACCTCCACCATTCGCCCCAAGATCCAGCCTTCCCGGCCGAATCCCGCCGCGAGGGGAGGTCGCCGTTCGCCGATCGAGGGATTAGCCCGAGGAGGCAGCCCGATCTGCTTCCGAACAGGCCGGCATTGTCCCCGGACACCCCCCCCCCCCCACCACCACACACAAGGCGCCGCCGCGGGGGAGGCCAGCCCGCCCCTGTACCTCGCCTGGAGGCGGGCGAGTGGCGATCCCACCACCGCGGGCGCTGCGCGGGGTGTCGGGGCGCGGAAGCCGTGGATGCGAGGAGAGAGAGAGAGTGTAGGTGGGCGCTTCACTGTGGGCGAAGTAGGGGGTGGGGGTATTTAAGAGGATGGTAGGGGTGGAGTGTGGTGTGGGGGTGTCCGTTTCTTGGGATTTGTGAGGGGTGACGGATCTGCCCCTGAGGGTGACCGACCGACGTCGACGACGAAATCAGCCGGTGCTGGCGCTGGCGCCTGCAGGGGATGTGCTACTGTGTTCAGTTTTTGTGATCCTGCCTTCGTCCTATATTAAATTTATTTTTAACTTCTTTTGTTTATTTTAAAATAAATTTATTTTTAAAATAATCATTATATCAAAGTTTATAAAAGTAAAAAATAATTATATTAGAAAGATATTGATAAATAGTTATATTAGAATTAGATAAAGTATTTTATTTTTTTATTAGTATGTGTGAGATGGATAAAAGATAAATTTATTTTAAGATAGATGATGTAATTTTTTTTGAGCCTGATGGTATTGATCAGATATGGGGCCCACCTGCCAGTGACGTGGTGTTGGTGTATGGTACGGACATCATTGACCAAGCCTTGCTGTCTTCTTTGGCTAAGTGGTGTATAATACATACTTCTTGTCTCATATAAAATAAATCTAATACGACATATAACATATTCTAACACTATAAATTTGAATAAAAAGCTTAGATATATTTTTTATGAAACGAAGGAAGCACCTTCTATGTTTAACATAATGACATTTTTCAACGAGGCCATTAACTCTTTCGTACCAGTAAAAAAATTTTACTAAATCGTATTTAGATAAAATGATATGGACAAGTGCATAAGTTATGGCTATATTTAGCAGGCTGAGATGTGAATGTGTCGCAGCCAACCACTACAATACCCTTATTATTAACAGGGCCTCCATTTTTAAGGGGCCTTATAGGCCCAAGACCCCAAGTACATATAGGTAGCTTAATAAAAAGTTAAATCCATCGATCTACTTAAGAGCGATCGCTTATCCATCTGTTGTTTCTTTTTCATTTTTTTCGTTGCCTCTTCATCTCCTTGATCGCACAGCGCTTGTCCGTCTTCCTATGCCTTCCCGGTGGAGTCAGCGTGTCGTGTCGCTGTTTCTAGCCTCTTGGCTCCTACCTTTCTTGCTCGTCCCGCTGGCTGCATCGCTCTTGCTCTGCCCAGCAGCCTATGCCAGACGGCTCATAGTGGCATATGCCGACGGGTGGCTGCCGTCGTGCCGTGCCTCAGCGCTTGCGGAGACGGACCATCGTCTACACGGTTTGACTGTGACTAACTGCCTTTCCATGCTACAGGCTACCGTTGTGTCATTCCTTGGCGCTTGTATGCAGGGACAGGCCATCGTCTATTTTGCTTGACTGTGACTGTCTCTCCACGGTGAGTACTGATAAATTGATTGATAATGTTCCTCAATTTTGGTACATAGGTTATTTGGTTTTTATCTATTATGTACACTAAATTATTTTTTTATTGACATCTTGTATCTATATGTGTATAGGTTTATCTAATATTTTATTTTTTAAGCCATATCTTCTGCAAATTAGATTACAAAATATAACTCCAATTGTGAAAAGCGTAAGAAGAAAAAAAGAACTGAAAAAAATAGAAGATCTAACTCAATCTTAGAAAGGAACTATGCAGATATATTATAAAATAATCACAAGGTTCATGATACTTGATATTATTATTATTTTATTTTATCTATTAAGTTTAGGCCTCTGTTAAGATTTTGCACAGGGCCTCCGAATTTCTCCTGACTAGTGCTTTGTTGCGTATGGCACAGTTGCAACATCAGCGCAGCGGCAGATAAGCCTGCCGACCAGGCCCTATGATTTAGAAACTAAGTTTCGAGATTTACTCACGTAAGTTATAAATTGGTTACATCGACAAAGTTTGCCGAGGAAGAGACAAGATTGGCAAAACGCAATCTGCCGAGGGCGGAATCTGATTCTTGGCTCACCGCCCATGAACATTTCAGCAATGGTTTTATCAGCTGCAATTATTGAAACATCAGCACGGGTTGAGCAATGGCATCAAATCAGCCAATCCTGTATTACTAGATTGTACTGGTCTCCGCCTCTCCGGTCTGTATTACATATGCCGGCCAGTACAGATCGATTGTACATTTGTACCGTCGGACAATTCAAGCCACTGTGCACTGGTACGTCATTCCTGTTGCACAAATCGCGTTTGATCAATGCAACACAACGACAAACGCATTGCTCCGGCTTTTGATTCTGTAGCTGAGCTCCTACCGACTGAGCTTAATTTCAGCCATTTGAGCATGCATTGCAGAATAAACTGCACAAAGCGGCGGATCCTGCTCCCGGGTTGGTCGGGCGACCACTCGGACTTAGCTAGTATATTCATTGTCAATTAATGAAGATACTTATAAAATGCTGCTCCTCATTTAGAAATCCATATTTGGGCTGTATTTGGGAAGTCCATTTTTCCGTATGAAAAACGAAACAGTCTATAAGCTCCTGATTAATTAAGTATTTGCTATTTTTTTTAAAAAAATATATTAATATGATTTTTTAAAGTAACTTTCGTATAAAATTTTTTTAAAAAAATTGTATCGTTTAACAGTTTGAAAAGTATGTACACGAAAAAGAAGAAAGTGGAGTTGGAAGCTCAAACACACTAACACAGCCTTGGTGATGTCGCTAGCTCTGTTACTTGTAGTTCGTCTTTTTCGGAAGGTTTGTGCATCAACCGCAGTGATTTTTTTTTCACTCAGTCACAGGCGAGTGAGAGGTTTTCTTGTGAGTAGCAGCTGTGAATTCATGCTGGGATTCCATGCCATGTTGTCATCTGCTGCTCTATTGACCGTCTAGCCCCGTTCGAATCTCCTGTAGAGAGGAGATAACTTTCAGATATTCGTGACACGCTTTTCAAACTGTTAAACGATACGTTTCGTGCGAAAATTTTCTATATAAAAGTTGTTCTAAAATATCAAATAAATCTATTTTTTCAAGTTTGTAATAATTAAAACTCAATTAATTACACGTTAATGTCACCTCGTTTTACGTGAAACACTTAATCTTCATCTTTATTTTTATTTTCAGGACATTCAAACACCAGGTGGTGTTTGATTTCTTTGATTTCTTCCCCCTTTCATCTTGAGCACAGTTATTGCTGGGAATCCTAGAAGCCTACAACAAATCAAGTGATGTAGAGGTGTTTAGATCCAGGGGTGTAAAAATTTGGCGTGTCACATCGGATATTATACAGGGTGTTTCATGGATTATTTGGGCACTAATATAAAAACTAATTACAGAATTCGTTTATAAATCGCGAGACGAATTTATTAAGCCTAATTAATCCATCATTAGCAAATGTTTACTGTAGCATCACATTGTCAAATCATTACGAAACTAGGCTCAAAAGATTCGTCTCACAAATTAGTCGCAAACTGTGCAATTAGTTATTTAATACTTCATGCAGACGTTCAAATGTTTGATGTGACAGGGTATAAAAATTTGGCATGGGATTTAAACAGGCCGTACCATCACTTGTCTTGCAGATAGTAGTACGTTAGTACTCTGATGGTTGGTGAACTCGTGAGAGCAACGCAATACAGCGTTTATTGGTGCAGCTACCCACATTATGTCTACTGACCGGGGTACATATGAAAATTAGGCAGCACCATCAAAATATAAAGAATTTTGGTTGGAGATTAGATTCGTAATATTTGTAGTATTAGGATGTGTTCTAACCAAAAATCCTTTCTATTTTGAGGTCTAAATTTATACTACTAGTATGTGTTTTATCCAATCAAAATACCTTATATTTTGAAACGGATGTAGTAACAAGATGAAAGTGACGAGGAGGTGACAATCTAAAATTAACCAGGCAGTTGCTAAAAATGTATGTCCGCTTTGATTTGCAGAGAAAACATAGAAATTTTAGAGTATTTTCTATAAAAAAAATTTATAAAAAATCTTTTAAGAAAATGATTCAATATATCCTTTCTTTTAAAATTCTATAAAATAAACAATCGACACGGCATCTTGAGACGTAATGAGACGATCGAAAGGCTATGCTATGACATAAAAAGACAAGGCAAAGTTTGCACCTCGTGGTCCGTAGATTGGTGGTTATAGCTAGCCTACAGGTTATATCAAATAATCTACTTTTATATCCTCTTGCATATCTAGGCTATTCTACACTCTAATATATGATCAGCTGCAACTTGCAAACTTCGATCTAGCCAAAGAAAAAGAGTGATGTCTTTCTCTAAAAGGTAATCATCCTATATTCCTATTTATCGGCAGGCCTTCTCGAGAACCTCAACATAATAAGATTATAGAAATTCCTAAATTAAGCGCCAATGGTTACAGTCGACGATGTAATTTAGCACGGGCTCAAATTATGTACTACTGCGGACAAAAATGGCATTTCACTGTTCCACGGCAACTTCGGCCTTCTGACTCTAGCAGGTGCCAACAGAAATCATTTTCTCAGATTTGAAAAAAAACCGAAATCGTTGGCCTACCTCCTGCTGACAACGACATGAAATTTATGTGTTTATCTAACTTTGCCGCTTATGTCTCTCCAAAAATGGCAGAACGAATCAATTCGCCAACTAACGCATACTCCTACCTGAAACCTGATTCCAGATGCCAGCCCGAAACTGACACGTGACAACACGTTAGGTTAACTTTTATGAGAAAAAACAAACAAATCATAGCTGTTCTTTCCCATTATCTAAAAAACAAAATCATAGCTTAATCAGGTGAATACCCAAAGCTTTTTAGCAAGAGGTTATTGGTTTAGGACAGAAGTAAACTCCAATGAGAAGAAGCCCCTCCCCTGGAAAACTATTCCTCGAGCAAACAAAAAGAATTCCAGATTTTGGGAACTGTCCTAACTCGAAAGATATTGTATACACATACAGATTAGAAAAGCACAAGTTGCAGTTATAATTTTACAGCGACCAGTAGAGTTTCTCATAGGGTCAACCAGCTGCCGCAGAGTACAGACCCTCATATGCTCCTGTAGAGGACCACTAGTTGACCTGACTGGATCCCAAGCAAAACATTTGCATTAGATAAATCACAGAAACAGTTGCTTCAAAGAGGGCAGTAACCAGTAAGCATTCAAGTGAAACACATACTGTATTCCTCAAATAAAAAAGAACAATACATGGTACAGCCCGGTCAAGATGTTTGAAAATCTCGTATGGTAATCCTCACAATAACCGTAGAGGGAGAAAAAAAGATACTATATCGTGCTCTGGCACTTGGATTTCAGTACAGCGATGACTCAAAATCGAATCTCCAGGTATTTATGGAGTACTACTACTTCAAAACACAAACCCCACAATCTAATCTTTCAGAAGATTCATGAAAAGATGGGGGAAATGGACAACCACACAGAAACATATAACCGCATACAACTTGCAACTACTATTGTAAACATAACGAGGAACGAGATTTTACAGCTAGTAACGATCATAGTGGACCAAATGGCTCTGGGAGCGGCTCAAACCGGTGATCAAACACTGGGCTCTGATCAGATTTGTCATCAACGTTGTGCAACCAGTTCGTGTTCGTTATGTCCTCCCTCAGCAACAATGCCTCATACCGTGCAGTGGTATATAGATCTAGTTCACTCAATGTCTCCTTAGTTCCAATGCTTTCCCTGTCTGGGGAACCAGTCGAGCTGCCACCGTTGTTTGAAAGAGTTCCGTTCGAATCTCCAGAGAAGTGTCCACTGATGCTGCCATTGTCAGTAAAATGACGATCGCCATCTAAACTGAGATGGGCAGGGTCCGACATTCGAACCGACCGGATCTTTGCACCAGCAGAACGAATGCTAGGGGGGAATAGAGATGCACCACGAATACCACCCAGGTTTTGTCGAATGTCCTATTTACAGACAAGAACTGTTCAGTTTCTTCTGGCGATGTTACAGTAACTAAAATACATCAAATAAAAGTAATTGTGTTCTAAACAGCAGGTCATATTTATTGTTTTGTAAAAAGAGAAATGTAACATACCATATGCTTGATTGCCATGTCAAGTGACTTCCTTGATATTGTCCTACCAAAGCCATTATCTGTACCCGTGATAGACCGTAAAGGTTTAGTATGTTGGCCTTCCACAGCAGACCCCTCAGACTGTCTACTTTGGTGTCCATTTGTAAGAGAAGATACCCTAGATGGTGCATCAGGAAATTTACTTCGCGTAATAGCAGGCACAGTCATCTTTTTTACAGGAGCTGAGCGAATTTGTTCAGCATTTGGGGTTGATTTGGGTCGCAAACCCACTCCTGGGCGTGCTCTACCAGCGGATAGTGGCCGTTGTGGTAGCTTAGTCCTTAGGTTTGGTGGAGTTTCACTTGGAAAATCAGGAATATCTAACGGCCTGACTGGAGCTCGTGCACGTGAATTTGGGGAACTTGGCCGAGATGATGGTGCAGAAGAAGGTGCTGAATTTCGACCATTACTGGTTACAGGCCGCCCGATGGATGTTATGTTATTGCTGCCAAATATCCTCCCAACAGAAGGTGAGTGGCCAGCCAGTGGGGCTGATGAACGTGTGATAGGCTGACGTGTAGGCGTAGATGAACGAGAGCTAGAGCGGCTGACTGAAGGAACAGTACTTGTGGAAGAGGAGGTGCGACTAATTGTAGCAGTTCTTCCAGAGGATGAACTAGGACGACTTGCTGCAGAACCTGTACTTGAAGATGAATTAGACATGATACGAGGCCGAGAGGTTGGAGTTGATGATCTTGAATTTTGTGCAGATGTGGTTTTGGCAATAGTCGAGGTGGATATAGAGTTGGGTACAGAAGGTCTAGTTTTGACTGGAGTAGAAGGCCGAGTTTTATTTGGAGTAGATGAACGAGGTTTGACTGGAGTAGATGGACGGGTTTTAGTTGGAGTAGAGGGCCGTGTTGGTACTTGACGTGAAGCTGGAACTGATGGCTTTGATGAAGAAAGAGTGCTAGTCCTCTTGCTTGGGGTTGTAGGTCGCAAACAAACAGAGGAAATGCTTGCATTGACAACTGATGACCTGTTGTTGCTGGAAATAAGAGTAGATTGGATTGAAGGGCGAGAGACAGAGTTACTCCGTGCTGGCCTAGTTGTTGGTACCGTGGAATGCCCATTCTCTGTTTCAGGAATGGAAAGCTGCAACAAACATGCAGCACATTTCTGTTAATTAAGAACATCAACGCATGGCTGGCTGAGCAAATAGTAGATTTGAAGAAACAGGTCATACAGCTAAGTAAGCATGTATCAATGGTTATATGATAAGTGGTGCGATATTATTACAATATTATATTGCTAACTAGATGGAACTTGATTGCTTCCCAAAAACAAATTACAGTTCATTGTAGATGAAAATGTATTACTGGCTACCACAGATTGTACACTTGCACTATATGAATATGAGCAAACATGTAATAATGTGAAATCCTCCAAATTTACATGATTACAACCCAATAATACAGCAAGTCATGGTAGCATTGGTGACTATCTGTTTTCAACATCCTATGCTGATATTGACAGATCACCTGGTTCATCAAGCCCTTTTCTTATAACTCCTTTTGCATAAAACATAAGATTGGCATTCAGTTGTCAATAAAAAGGCAAGTTAAAGGATTACCATGCCTTTCTGCTATTGTTGCCTAAATAGAATTCAAACAAGTATTGTTCTTAGCGCTAGTTGCAGCACCTAACAACCACCAAGGCAGGCGATGTGCACTGAAACAGTTATTGCAATTATAATGTGACAAGGTGCATTCAAAAATTTGGAAAATGACTCTAGCAAACATAATTTTCTTTCAACTAGTTTATTTTGGTGGGCAATGCATGGTAGGTTTTTCAAACATCAAAAATCATTTCCACTTTCCAGTTCAGAGTTATATTACTTCATTATCCTCTTATGCAAGAAAACCGACCCAGATGGCTGAATTCAAATGCCAATGGGGCATTGAATACAATACAAGGAAAAACCATCTACTATGCACTTGGAACAAATATCCTGACTGCTTGTATAAAAAGAATCTTGAAACACTTGCATGTAAAAAAAAATGTAGAAAATAGCACCAACCCTTGATGCTCTAGTGGTTGAGGATGATCTAGCGGTAATGCGTTTAGGGACATTTGAGGATGGAGCTTTCTCCGCAACCTCCAGTATAGGAGCATGGGGTGATCCTGGGGGAGTCAAAAGCCTGAAGAAATATTCCAATGTTATGCAAGTCATGGGAGATCAGACTAATAAAAATTAGATAAGTTGGTCATAGAACAGATGACACATAAATATGAATGGAAAGGCATATCCTTTGGTGACACAAAGCACTCCAGTTGTGTGGCAAGCCCAAAAACGTGACATCCAAATCGGCCTTATCACCACAATAGTGGAATGTGATGAAAGTCAACTAAAGTGTAGCAGTAGTTATTTCACCTAAACTTGCAATTAAGATGTCTGGTCATTGTAATTCCCAGTGGGTGGCTGGGTGCTGGTTTAATTCAGTTTCTGAAATTTCACAAAAGAGTTATAGAATTCATTTGAACCATTGAAATTATCCTATAATATGAGCCAGTATAAAACATCCTAAAGTTAGCAATGCTATTTGCCTGCCGAATTTTTTCCCCTTTCCATATAGAGAAGACATTACTTGAGGTCCAATGCTTTGCTCTTCAAGCTAGGAAGGAGCCCACAGACCAAACAACACAGTCACCTACTTGTCTTTGCTGTCAACGAAACTAATTCCCTAACTAAACCAAGTAGCATCCGTACATGGCCAATCTTAAAACCGGAAACAATCGCAGTCAGCAGAAATCAACCTAAATACACCAAATCATGATTTCTCCGGGATGATACCATTGATTCCTCGGATAAACAAGCACCATTCATTCACCTAACCACAAGCACGATAAGTATAAAGTCGACCAAGTATAACCAATAAAACGCCCCCAAAATAAATTTCAAACGCAGCATTGCCACCAGCTACTCAAAATTAGAAAAACCGCTCACCAACTTTGAACAACGGGTTCACCAATTGCAGCAAACATGAAATCAGACGCAAAATTCAGAAAACCAAATAAATAAGAGAAACGAAACCAGTCAATTACCAGTCGTAGTCATGCTTCCCGATCTCCGTGTCCAGCAAGTCCTCCATCTGAAACCACCACTTCAGACTCCCAAAAACCCCCAACCAGATCGACACGACGATGCCTGCAACCGCAAACCGGATGAGACCGATAACATCCGCAAGCCACCGAACTCGACATCACTCTGTTGCTAGTCTCACCCTCCCTACCTCCGTCGAAGGGCGCGCGCCGCGAGGGGATGGGAATCCGGCGGCGCGTGGATTTGGACCGCGGTGAGGGGGGGAGTTCCCCGGCCTCGCGCCCTCCCCTCCCCTCCGCTTCCTTCCTCACGCCGACGCGGAAGCTTCGAGAAGCTTCGGTGCCCGAGCCCTCCTGGACTTTGCTTGTGGCGGTGGGCTGCGAGGGAGAGAGACCGCGAGGAGGCGGGGAGAGAAGGGAGGGAAGAAGAGAAAGACGGATGCGTGTGAGCCGCGCCGTGAAATTTTCTCCTCTTTCTTTTTTTTAATTTTGGCCCTTTCGCTTTCGAAACGCTGGGCGGTAAAAACACCGGGCCCCGTGACCGTCACGCGATTTTTCTTACACGTGGGTCCACCGCGCGTGTGGGCCCAGTCGCAGTGGGCGAGAGATGGGAGGGGGGATTAGAATAGGCGGTAAGTCTGGAAAAGTCGGCGGCGTCGTTGCTCGGATAGAGGAGACGTGTCGGGCTCGATGTGTCGCATCGCGATGGGGAGTTGTGAGGTGGTGAGGTCCTCGCCCTCGGGGGCCCAGTTGTCAGTGGGTCAAAGATGGCTGTGGGTGGGCCCACGTGCCGTAGCCTCGAGGCCTGGTCAAACTTGGGATGTTGGGGTGTAGATCAGATCGCTGGTCCGAGCGGCCGGGCCGGGGCGGTTCAGGTGTTTTCATGGCCAAAACCTCCCAAAATCAAAAGATTGAAGGTCTGTCATTATCCGGTGGTGATGATTAATTAGTCAAACATGATTCGCTTTACTCCCTCTATCTCATAATATAGTAATTTAAAATCAAATAGATATTTTATATTACAATAAATTTGGACGAAAGGTCTATTCGGATTTATTGTACTATAAAATATCTCATACGATTTTAGATTGTTATATTATGGGACGGGGAGAATAGTTGTTAAGCATTGGTCCTCATGCAACAAAATGTACTAAGCGTGAGTTCTTCCCCCTCCTTTCCCAACTCACATCTCTCTTTTTTCACGCGCACGCTTTTCAAACTACTAAATGGTGTGTTTTTTTGCAAAAAGTTTCTATATAAAAATTGCTTAAAAAAATCAAATTAATCTATTTTTTTAAAAAATAGCTAATACTTAATTAATCACGCGCGCTAATGGACTGTTTCGTTTTCCATGCGCGCGGTATGTGTTGGGAAAGCTTGACAACGAACAAAGCCTAAGAGAGTGTTTGAAAGAAGGAGAAAGGAGAAGATTGAAAAGATACGTAAAACGAGATAAGTCATTAACATATGATTAATTAAGTATTAATTATTTTAAACTTAAAAATAGATTAATATAATTATTTAAAGCAACTTTCGTATAGAAAATTCTTGTAAAAAACACACTGTTTAGTAGTTTGAGAAGCGTGCGTACGAAGAACGAAAGAAATCTTCTCTATTTGTCCCGCTATCGAACACAGCCTAAGCTCAGTTGCATGACTTGATTGTTAAATTAAGGCTATGTTCAAAAAACCCCTCCTCTTCGACACGTAAAACGAAGCACGTATTAGTACGTGATTAATTAAGTATTAGCTATTTTTTTGAAAAATAGATTGATATGAATTTTTTAAAACAACTTTTTTATAAACATGTTGTTTAGTTTTAAAAGTGTACGTACGAACTCAGCCTAGTTAAACGAACACAGGCTCTCATGTAAAATTTTGCATTTGGTAGGCTTGCGCTTTATGTGTTGCACATCTGGTTGGATAGCCGCATGGCCGCGTGTCCACGGCTGAACTGAAGTGAGCGAGTCGGCAGGGCACGCACGCACCGACGCAGCGAGCACGGTTAGTTGGCCGGTGGCGATCGATCGATCATCGATCGGTAGCTGCCGCGTCACGAGACACGTACTGCTGGGTACGTACTACTCAGTTAGCTATGATGGGTCGTCGTCGTCGTATCCCGCATGCGTCGGCATCGCCCAGCGTCGACGAGTTTTCATGTACACGGAGGCGAACGTCATCGTACAAGCTAGCCCGAAGAACGAGAAAACATTGGACGTATATGCATGCGACTGTTTATCTATCGCGCACACACAGAGGACGGACGGGGACGCCACAGTTTTGTACGTTCGTTGGGTTAGTTAGTTCATCAATTAAGGCCTTAATTATTAAGAGCAAGGCAGGTAAGAGCAACGACCGGTTGTAATGGTTAGTAATGGCGGGATCGATCGATCGAGCTTTCATTTACTAGGGCTTCAGCGCCCTCTCGTGAAGCACGGATAGCTAGCTCGACACGCATTGATGCATTCAGCAATCCGCTAGTAGCGCACACCCATGAACATCGTCGTGGTCGCAGCATGCACACGCTGTCACATGCATGCCGTTGCATCTTATGAATATTATGATCGATCTTATCGCGCGTTTACATGCATGCTGCCCGGGCCCCGGGGCCTGGTGGTCCGTCCCTACCTAGCTAACCTACGTACTCCCGGGATGAACCCATGCGCCGTGCCGGCAGCATGCATGCGTGGCCAGCGTTTCTCTGGCCGGGAGCTCATCGCGCCTACGTTTAAGTTGTGATTTGTGAGGGCGGTTGTGTTCGGAGGTGAAGTTAGGAACTTCATCTCAGACGGTATGGTCTATTAGCACGCAATTAATTAAGTATACTAATCTAAAAAATTTTAAAAATAAATTAATATAATTTTTAAAATAACTTTTTAGAAATTTTTTTTATAAAACACATCGTTTAATAGTTTAAAAAGTGTGTGTGCGGAGAGTGAAAGGAGTTGAGGAAGGAGGGGGAAAACACAGCCAAAGTAACGGCAGTTGCAAGAGCATTCCCTCTGCCTATAACTTGCCGTACATCAAGTGGAGGTCTGCTCTTACTTCCTTTGTTTCATATTATAATTCGTTTTAACTTTTTTTTTCAATCAAACCTTTTAAATTTGATTAAATTTATAAAAAAACATATAGCAACATTTCAAATATAAAACAAACATATCATTAAAACTAGCTAAATACCATGCATTCACTAGTACAGAAATAGTCATTGGTGCCGGTTCCAAAGGCCTCGTAGGTGCCGGTTCCGAAGCCGGCACCAATTGGTCGGCACTAATGATCAAAGCGATTGGTACCGGTTCCTCAACCGGCACCTATAAAATTTTAGGTGCCGGTTGTAAATGGCGAACCGGTACCTATATGGTATTATAGGTGCCGGTTCGTATAAATAACCGGCACCTATAAGTGGTAGGACGGCACCTTTGATGCCTCGTAGGTACCTGTTCTTTACAAGAACCGGCACCTATTGTCCTGAACCGAAAAAAAATTTTTTTTTGATGCCTCATAGGTGCCGGTTCTTTACAAGAACCGGCACCTATAGTCTTGAAGCAAAAAAAAATTGCAGGGTCACATATAATATTTCCTGAAACACAGAAATCATAGAATATTACAATATTACATTCACATCGCAG
Organism: Oryza officinalis; assembly: GCA_008326285.1. Lineage (NCBI taxonomy): Eukaryota > Viridiplantae > Streptophyta > Magnoliopsida > Poales > Poaceae > Oryza > Oryza officinalis. The sequence goes on along the minus strand of BDMV01000001.1, from coordinate 56,412,773 downwards.
AAATCACAGAATCGAACCCATTTTCCAAATCAAACCAAACCAATAATCCAACCCACTTGCCTCATGTGGATTCAATCCACTTCTCAAATGAATTTATCCATCCAGCTTGTGGTGATGACCAAGAAGCAAAGCCACAGACAGCAGTCAAAATCAAAAATCCCAGAGGCCTTTAAGAAAAGTCTGGTTAATTAGGTTTACTATTCTCTATCCATCCATCTCTATCTCTCTTGTCTCTCCCAATAGCTAGAGCTACTAGAAGAATAGATGATCATATATATTCTACTTGCAACAGTAACCACTGCAACTACAACAAAAAGATCAAGACACATGCATATGCTTCCCTGCAATTTCTTAACTTAATTTGCCCATCCTGTTTATTGATCTGGTGCCCACTGATAGATGATCATGTAGCTGGCCCATTATATATTTTTGATCATAGATGATCATGAAGTTCTCAGCCAAAGAGAGAAGGAAGCAGAGCACTTCCATTTTTGTTGTAGATACATATGAGATATATATACTTTAGAAACTAGTAGATGATGACAGCTATAGAATACGGTAAGTTAAGGCAAACTCGTGTGCAAATATATATTGTTCTTCATTTAACAAAAAACAGAACTATTTTCGAAAGGTACATACACAATTTCTTCATATGACAGATTTATACACATTTCAAGTTACAGTTGCTAGTACTTATGTTCTTTTTCTTGATATTTTTATCTAAATATATGCCCCGTTTTGATAGCAATCTTGTATTGACTATTACTTTTTATAACTTCGCATTTTTACAAGATTTTTAGGGGTTTGGTACATGAGGCTGTTAGGGTTTGGTTCCCTAGCTGTAAAGGAAGATGACGCTCCCATCTAAATATCAGTAAAATGTTGCCGCCGCTAGGGTTGGAGAAGAGCAAGTTTAGGTGATTGATCAATTCTTGATTGTTTGATGTTTGGTATCTATTGGACCTTATCTTCTGATCGTGTTTGCTGCTAGTGCACGAGTGGAAGACTATTTGATCCAAGTTTTCGCTTTCAGTTCTTGTAAACAGATCCTTGTTTCTTCACTGCTATTCTCAGTTATATACAACACCGGTTTTCAAATTATGTTTACAAATTGAACCCACAGCACTCCTCTGTCAAATTTCAAACTCAAATTGAAACCTATGCTAAAACCCTAATTTTCTCACAAACTATTATCTCTTTAAATTGATACCGAGAGCCTCGACTTCTCATCTATTTATACCCTGAGGTGACTACACAAACTATTAATTCTTCTGGATATATTAACACATAGGGATTAAAGGAGACCTAACTACTAGTAATATATGTATAAACTGATATATGTATATGCATATACTATGAAGTCAAGTAGCAACCATAATATAAAACCCGAAGCCTCGAGTAGAGAGCATAGAAGATATTGCTGGGACTCAGCGTGCCAGTCAACTTCAGCCTGAGACGTGCCCGTCAAACCACACGAAGGCGGCGACCAGATGTGTTACACATCTCAGGAGACTTGACAAAAATTCGCTTGAGCTCTACAACATCTCAAATGCTCTAAACTCGTACTCATATGAAAATTTTAGTTACACATGCTCACCTGTTGCTTACAGAGACAACAATGATGATGCCTCCCTCATCCATGCCACATCCAGTCAGTGAGATCACCTGTTGCTGTTAGGGATAAAAATATGAAATAGAGAAAATTGAATACATGGTTAGATATATGTGTGAAAAAATAATAGATAAACATTAACAAATAGAGAAACTTAATGCATGTTGAAGACATTAAGAAAACCACATCAATCCAAATAACTAATCTACAAGATACTTAGAAAATGTTTGAAAGGTATGGCCCACTAATTCTAGTTCTTTGTATGCTTTGGCGTTGATCGGCTATCTAAAGTGTCACTAGGGCCGCCAGCCTCAATGAAACCCACTAGCCCAGCAGGAGCCTTCGAAATGTTGTATGCGCCGTTTGACGAGATGATATGGTCGAAGATGAATCCACATAGCTGTTCAGCGAGGCCCAAGCAAACATGTGGCAGCAATTTACTTGTCGGGAGCTTTAATTTCTGCAAATGGAAGGATTAAAGATGTGGAAAGATACTATGTGTTTAGTAAATTGGATTTATGTCTTAGGAGACAGGGCGAACCTCAGCATCCGTAATGTTCCAGTTGCCGTCCTCCATGAAAACCCACATAAATCTCATCACGTAGAACCCACATGTGCTCGTGCCCGGATCCTGACGTGAGCAATAAGGGTGGCACCAAACTCGGAATTTATTTGCACATGGAGCGTGTCGAATGCACTTCTTCTTGTACTTCACAAGTGCCTTATCTAGGATGTCAATGAGGGATTGGTAGTTGGATTGCGGTTTCCTCATTGAATCCATGACGACAATCTTGGAATCGTTTAAATGGATGGCAATAAGAATCCAGTGAGGCCTACATACAAGGGAAGAGAACAATTAACATCTTAAAGTACAACGATGGGAGGTACAACGATAATGCCACACTTACTTAAAGTGGTAGGGCAGAAGGATGGTATTCATGTCCTGCAGCTTGACAAAGGATGTGTAAAGGTAGTTCAGCACTTCTTGGGAGGACCATTCGCCTGCGTCAATATTACAGGAATTGACTATTTGTGGGTCGAGGAATCCTAGCTTGTTATGGGTCGCTCTACATTCAAGCGACCCCATTCTGCATAAGGAAAATAATTAGACACGCAACGAGGATATTTACTTAGAAAAATGGCGAGAGGTCGAGTATACTTACAATGCCCATAACTGAATTACCGATAAGTCTAGCTCCCTCAGATTGTATAGATGAAATAGTTCTCTAAATGGGACCCAAACTATACCATCACAGTGATGAAAGTCCTCGTCCCTGTAAAAGACGGGGAACATCTCTTTACCATCCTTGGCCATCTGTAAGTACCACTCTTCTACCCTTCTCATTTGAGTACATTTGCCAATGACGTGGCGATATTCGTCGGTAGTCAAAGAATGACCAAGCTTGAACTGAGCTGCCAATGGGGCCATCTCAATATTATCCACATCATCCAAACTTTTCAGCCCTGCCTCTTTTAGAAAGTCTTGCATAGTCTTGCTGGCCTCATCTTTCTCGAATTCTTTCTTGGAAAATTCTTGCAATCCCTTTTTCCTGATCGTGCGTCGGAAGTCCGTAATAGGTTGCTTTCGGGCAGGTGGCCTTGCCATGCGAATGAAGTGATCCTGTACTTCGACTGGCACTTTGAAAGATGGCTCCGACCTGGTAGGCAATGGCGTCTTCTTGGTCTTCTTCAGAGATGGTGGTTCAGACATTTGGGAAGTTTTACAGAGGCGTCCCCTCTTTTTCGGCCGGTCTGATGAAGCTAGGCTCTGATGTGCTGCCTCTGGAGGAGATGGGCTCTTACGTTGCGCCGGTGGAGGAGACGGGCTCTTATGTGGCAATGGTGGTGGAGTTGGCATCCTTTGAGGGGAGGGAGGAAGTCCTTCAGAGCTAGACCCGCCATCGCTTGGCTCGTCATCACCATCTCCTGAAGGAAAGATAATGAAACGCTTGCGCCACAGGATTATGTTGTGGATGGCTTCACCAAGAGTGTTCACCCCCTCCTCTGGAGCAAAATCAAGCTGCACTGCCCTGTACCTCCTCGGCACGTCCTCCACTTCGACCCTTGAGTAGCCACTTGGTATCGGCTTACCGTGTATCGTCCCTCCCTCCGTTACGGGATGTGCCATCGCGCGTGCCACCTCTTGACTGATGTTTTGAAGTGGCACATGCAGCCTGCATGCAGTACGTACAGTGATGTGGTCCACGGGGTAATGAACCGTGTCCGGTTCTTGAGGAACCTCAGTTGAAGCGCAGCTGCTTTTCTTCCCACCTGGACTGGTTAAGTGGCCAGCATTGCCTCCTTGCTGACCTTCAAGCCTTGCCATTACCAGTGCCATTTGTTCTTTCAATAGCCTTATCTCTTCCGATTGGTCTCTGGAATTTTTATTGCTCCGAGACCGGTACCTATGTCTGTCTTCAGGAAAACCTTCTCTCCATGGAACTAGGCCAATTCCTCTTGTGCGTCCTGGATGCTCAGGGTTCTGCAATGCAAGTGTAAGCTCATCTCTCTCCCTGCTCGCAACAAAAGAACCTTCTGAGGACTTTAGATGGGCCTCGTGGATCCTCTGGGACACTTCTTGCTCTCGAGGACCCTTGTGTACCAACTCGCCTGTATCCGAGAGTGTTGAACCTCGGGCGTATTGGTAATTCTTTCCCCGTTGGCACCAGTCCTTCGTCTCGATCTCGATTCCCTTTTGCAGCAGCTCATCTTCCCGGAGTTGCCATTTGGCTATGTTCTTAGCATATCCGCTAGGGCCGAGACGGTGAGGGTATCGGTTTTTGGCCGCATTGGCCTGGTTCCTTTCGCTAATCTCCTTTGCCTCATCTGATGTTCTATAGGCCACAAAGTCATCCCAGAAAAGACGACACCTTCGATAGTTGGCATCTTCAAAATTTGGTGTCAGGCCCTTCTTGACAAACTTCCTGTTAAGATCCGTCTTCCACTTCTTGAAGCTGATGGACATCTTCTTAAGAGCCCCGGACTTTGCGAGTTCTTCTTGTCCCTCGGGAAACTGGAATGTCCGCTTTAACTTTTCCCAGGCAAGATCCTTGTCTCTGTCTGGTACCGTCCACTCCAATTCGTTTGTATCACTGCTCTTCCAGTGCCGGTACTTGATGGGGATGTCATCCTTCACGATGACACCTATAGCTTTGCCGTATGGGGTGAGTGCCGATTCTGGAGCTATAGGGGTCCCATCTGCAGCTAACTCCGTGATAGTGTATAGACCTGAGGGCATCCTAGTTGGACCTCTAGCCTTTCTTCTTGCCGATGAGGTTGAAGTATTCGCGGAGTGCGTAGTGGCCGAAGGATCAACCTCCTTCAAACATCAGTATAAATTAGTCATTCATATCTGACGATATATGTAGTTTTAAGGTATTATTTGTTCCAGATCGGTTAATTTACCTCTGTATTGTGCGGGTTAACATCGGGCTGATTCAAGTTTAGAAAGCCACTTGGGCTACCATTACCACCATCGCTTTCTCCAGAATTTGTAGGCCTAATGTTATCTTGTTCCCCTGACATTTCCTTTTGTAGATCTAGGCTAGAACTACTGCTAGATAGATACAAGAAATTAGTGTAAGAACTTATTGTCCTCTTGATGATATTCTTCCAAATATACCAACAGTAAAGTAATGTCATCTAATTCCATACACCATGTAGCAGTTTAGAAAACGTGTACGCGAAAAGCGAAAGATCCAAAATTGAAAAAATATGAAAAAGTAAACAGCCTCATAAAGCAAGTGTACTAATGTACTTTGCATAGCTATAGTGTATTAATGTATCAAAGGAAGAAGGGGCACTTGCCTTGTATGTGCTCCTCAACCTGCCCACTATGTGAACTAATTCGTGATGTTTTCAAATTTAGGTGAAACAATTTCAATTTTACTATTAAGCATATGAAAGTTATAAGCCGTCTAAATTTCTGAATTTGTGCTCAAGTTCTGAAATCTGTTTAGTTCTGAAACATGAATTTGAGTAGTGAAATTCAAAAGCAATCCTTATGTACATAATTGTTCTACATATTGCCTGAAACCTAGAGTATGTGTTACTTACATATTCAAAACTGACTATATTTACACCAAATGAATGAACTAACTTTGCTTAACAAGTTAGTAAACTGTTATAAAAATGGAGTTGATTAACAAGTTGTATTATATTTGACAGAAGGTACATTTGACTATATATCTGAACATAAGATATATTGAGATATATAGTTAGAAGTTGATTTTTTATGGGACAAATAGAATACTTGTCAAATGTCAATACAGGGAGAGCATATGTAAGAGAAGCACTTTTTTCCAGAGAAAAGAAAGGGAAAATTTTTCAGGTAATAAATTCTTGACTCGAATTGAAAGTATTTCGATCAGTGATCAATTAAGCCTTCCTTGATATAATACTTACTATGTTATTACTATGCTCAGTCACTCCAGCCCTGAAAATGTGCCGCTTTAGACATCCACGATCTTTACATTATAATGCAACATTATAATCCACGATCTAGATAGTTAATTTGTACTACAAAAGTTTGAAAAACCTGATAAAATTATATATATATATATATATATATAATATTGTAAAAGTACTTTTTATTTAAATATTGTCAGGACTTTGTCCGACAGTTATATTATATTAAAGAAAAAAGTAAGATATTACATCAAAGGTACAATGAAAACATCAGAATCTATACGTGTTGTATCTAATCTATAACCAGTTGTTTTAAACTACCATTAATTCATCATACATGTATATAAGAGAACATAATTTTTAAACAAAATCTTCCAACTGGAGAAACACTAGCTAGAGGTAACATTCTGAAAAATAAGAGAATTTCTTTGCTTACAAATCTGCCAGCAAGCTATTAGACACACTTCCAAAAAAACCTTTTCTCTCTGAAATTAATATCTGGCTAGTTCTGAGAAAATTTTAGATTAGTGTTCTAATAAATTTCAATGGCATGCCAACAACTCAAAATGAACGGGTAGTTGATAAAGAGATGCATCCCTTTGATTCCCCCACCATACATCAAGAACAGGACAGGTTTGCATCAACAGGGGCACAAAACTTTCTAACAACAATGTAAAAAACTTGATTTCATGACAACCTTGCACTTCCATAACCATATGAAATGCCTCGGTGGCTGAACATATAAAAAGTAATTTTCAAGCTAGGGAGGATGTGTTTTAAATAGAATTTAGTGAAACTCCCCGTTGTAAAATCTAGAGTATTTCTTGTAAATATACCAGGGTACATAAATGTCAAGAGATATGTGTGTAATTTTAAGAAAAGAATCTTTTCCTATAACTTTCACTATAAACAACTAATTGACATAATTGCACACCTTTGACAGCGAAGATTGGAGGACGGCGGCGAAGAATGCAGCAGCAGCAGCAGCTTGAGGAGAACACCACAGCGGCGGAGGAGGGCGGCGGCGACGATGGAGGACGGCGGCGCTTGAGGAGAGCAGCGGCGACGATGGAGGACGGCGGCGCTTGAGGAGGGCAGCGGCGACAATGGAGGACGGCGGCGCTTGAGGAGGGCAGCGGCGACGATGGAGGACGGCGGCGCTTGAGGAGGGCAGCGGCGACGATGGAGGACGGCGGCGCTTGAGGAGGGCAGCGGCGACGATGGAGGACGGCGGCGCTTGAGGAGGGCAGCGGCGACGATGGAGGACGGCGGCGCTTGAGGAGGGCAGCGGCGACGATGGAGGACGGCGGCGCTTGAGGAGGGCAGCGGCGACGATGGAGGACGGCGGCGCTTGAGGAGGGCAGCGGCGACGATGGAGGACGGCGGCGCTTGAGGAGGGCAGCGGCGACGATGGAGGACGGCGGCGCTTGAGGAGGGCAGCGGCGACGATGGAGGACGGCGGCGCTTGAGGAGGGCAGCGGCGACGATGGAGGACGGCGGCGCTTGAGGAGGGCAGCGGCGACGAAGGAGGACGACGGTGGACGGCGACGGCGGTAGATCTAGGCAGGGGGAGGACCGACGGTGGTGCAGGAGGGGGACGGCAGTGGGCGGCGACGGCGGGCGGCGGGCGGCGACCGGTTGATCTTGGCGTCGGCAGGGTGGTCTGGGGGAAATGGCATCGACAGGGGGTGTCTTGGGGGAAATACCGATCGACGGCCGCATATATACAAGCCACATAGGTACCGGTTCGTATTTACAGCCGGTACCTATTGTGGTAAAAAGGTGCCGGTTCTAAATTGGAACCGGTACCTTTTGGATCACATAGGTACCGGTTCTTATTTAAAACCGGCACCTTTTACAACAATAGGTACCGGTTGTAAATACGAACCGGTACCTATGTGGCTTCTGGGGGGGTTATATATCAACACATTTGGTGGCAAGTTGGAACCATGCATGTATGTATACTTGATTTTGAATTTTGTTAGATTGTTGAATAATATTCTTCTTCCCACTAAAATACAGTACCTAAAAGGTCAGTTCAGTTGTTTGATTTTAATTGTTCATTGCTCTAGCTAATTAGCAGTAGCAAATATATAATGCCGGCTCAAGCTATCCTAATTACTAATTAATATATCTCTCGTTATGTTAAGTCAAATTATTTTCTAATTACTCAATAAATTGCTTTAAAAAAATACTTTATGCCATCCGTTTCAAATTATTTATTGTTTCAGCTTTGTTCTATATGTCAAACATTACTAACTTTGGCCATTATTTTTTAGAAATTTATATAGTTTAACATTTATAAAATTTATGTTTTTAGGTTCACCATGATAAATAATTTCAGAACATAAATAATTCATATATTATTGAACTATATGAATTTCTAAAAATTAATAGCTAAAGTTAGGAATATTTGACTTAGGAGTTGTTCACTTTGTTGCCAAAATTAACCCTACCAAGTTTTAGCTTTGGCAAGGTAACAATCTAAACATTGTCAAAACTTGCCTTCATTACCAAATTTTGGTAATTCTAGAATCTTTCTCTCACGAAAACTTGACAATGATAAAAAAACCAAACACAACTTACACCTCTCAACCTTTCTATCATATAGATATATAGCAAGATAGATAGGTAGATAGAGACACAAACCAATAGCCTGCACTAAGGCTGGACCAATTACACAATTTACATGTTTGTTACAGTACAATTCAAACATGCAGGTCTATCACAATTACTCCTTCTTCATGGTCACTGCGAACATATGGTGCTTCTTCCTCGTCTTCGTCTTCCTGACTTTCTTCACCTCCTTCTACATCTGTTGCAAACGGTGGTAGCTCGTCGATTTGATCGTAGCCTTCCTCATCAACGATATTCTCAACTCCGACAATGCTTCGCTTTCCATGGAGAACCACGTGGCGATCGGTCAACGAGGAAGGGTCTTTGACATAAAAAACTTGTGTTACGGATTCTGCGAGCACAAATGGTTCATCTTGGTAACCTACATTGTTTAAGTCCACGATGAACATTCCGTACTTGTCAATCCTCAAACCACTTGGAATTTTGACCCATTGACACTGGAAAAGTGGTACCTTCAGCGGTCCATATTCAAGCTCCCAGATTGCCTCTATATAACCATGGTACGTTTGTTCTACACCATTACTGTCGAAGGCGTCTATGTGGACACCACTGTTTTGATACGAGCTCTTGGCATCCTGGGTTCTCGTGTAAAATGTATAGCCATTAATGTCATACCCTTGGAATGAATGAATTGTGCTCGCAGGTCCTCGAGACAAAACATACAGCTGGTCACTATCAGTATTCATAGCAATGATATGCTTCTGTAACCAATCGCCAAAATTCAGCCTATGCTGCTTAGCTATCCATGCCTCTGATTTGCTTGGGTTCTCGCTGCGGAGTGTGTTATAATGCATGTCGACAAATGGAGCCACCAAGGTCGACTGCTGGAGCACTGCGAAATGTGCTTGCCGTAATGTTTCTAGGCTAGGAGCGAAAATTGCCTTATGCCCTAGTGTCCCTTTCCCTAGTAGCCTGCCCTCGTGTCGAGACATCGGCACACCAATGGGATGCAAATCCATATAGTCGATACAGAACTCAACCACCTCCTCTGTTGCATAACCCTCTACGATACTGCCCTCTGGTCGAGCTCTATTACGCACATACTTCTTTATGATCCCCATGAACCTCTCGAAAGCCCACATGTTATGCAGATACACTGGGCCGAGAATCTTTATCTCTTTCACGATATGTGACACGAGGTGAACCATTATATCAAAAAATGATAGTGGAAAACACATCTCGAGCTGGCAAAGGGTAATGATTACATCTGCTTGGAGCTTGTCTAGCGTGCTTGGATCGATCACCTTCTGATATATAGCATTGAAGAACGAGCACAGCTTTAGGATTGGGTTTCGAACCTTATCTGGCAAAATGCCTCTAATAGCAACAGGAAGAAGTTGTGTCATCAGCACGTGGCAATCATGTGACTTCATGCCCACTAATTTCTTCTCCTTCATGTTGACAAGTCTTTTAATGTTCGCGGAGTAACCAGAGGGGACTCGGACACCCTGCAGGCACTCCAACAGGCTTATTTTCTCTGCGGCACTAAGGGTGTAGCACGCGGGAGGGAGGTACTGGCGACCATTGGGCTGTTCTAGAGGATGTAGCTCGGGCCTGATGTTCATGTCTGCGAGGTCTCTCCGGGCTTTCAACGTGTCCTTTGTCTTGCCGGGTATGTTTAGCAGGAGTCCCATCAAACTCTCGCACACATTCTTCTCAACATGCATCACGTCAATCGCGTGACGGACATCCAAATCTTTCCAATATGGTAGTTCCCAAAAGATAGATTTCTTCTTCCAAAGAGGTTTCTTACCACCCTTGCTCGTTGTGCCTCGATTGCCTTGCCCCTTACCAAATATACATTCAATATCTTGTACCTCTTCAAAAATCTCTCTGCCGGTACGATGTGTTGGAGCTGTACCCTCCTCCACCGTGCCATCAAAATCTCTTGTATTGCTACGGTACTGGTGGCCGGCTGGAAGAAACCTCCGATGGCGCATGTACACAGTCTTTCCGGAGTACTTCAGCCACCTGCTCGCTGTATCCCGCATGCACTGCACACATGCACAACCACCTTTCACTGTTTGCCCGGATGTGTTACCAGCTGCAGGGTAATCTTGGATGGTAACGAACAACATTGCCCTTAAGGTGAAGTACTCTCTTTTGTACGCATCCCACATCTGCACACCCCGGTCCCATAGAAACTTAAGATCATCCACTAATGGCCTGAAGTAGACATCGATATCGTTGCCAGGTTGCTTGGGCCCTTGGATTAGAAGTGGCATCATAATATACTTACGCTTCATGCACAACCATGAAGGAAGGTTGTAGATAACAAGTGCCACTGGCCACGTGCTATGTCGACTGCTCATGTCACCGAATGGATTCATCCCGTCCGTGCTCAGCCCAAACCTTATATTCCTAATCTCTTGCGCGAAATGCTTTTTATACTTTCTATCTATCTTTCTCCATTGAGATCCATCGGCAGGGTGTCTTATCATTCCATCCTTCTTACGCTCTTCGTGGTGCCAACGCATCATCTTTGCATGTTTTTTATTTGCATACATGCGTTCAATCCGAGGGATTATAGGAAAATACCACGCAACTTTAACGGGCACTTTCCTCTTCTTCAGGACCGGGCCACCACTGTCATCATCAACATCATCATCATCGTTAACTCCACCCTTATACCGCGGTGCTCCGCAAACTGGACATGTATCCAAGTCTGCATAGTCACCTCGATATAGGATACAGTCATTTCGACATGCGTGAATTTTCTGCACTTCCAGTCCGAGTGGACAGACAACCTTCTTCGCTCGGTATGTTGTTTCTGGCAGCACATGACCCGCTGGAAGGAGGTCTCCAATCAGCTGTAGAAGCTCTGTGAAGCTCTTGTCACTCCAACCGTTGGTTGATTTCATCTGCAGCAACGAGAGGACGACGTGTAACTTGGTGTGCTGCTCATTGCATCCTGGATAAAGCGGGGTTTTTGAGTCCTCCACCATGCCCTTGAACTTCTCGTATTGCCTGTCATCGTCGAGGGCTGTCTCCCCGTCGCGTAACATCTGATCTAAACCATCTGATTCGTCACTATCATATCCACCTCCGTCAGCAGGCAACTCCACATTGCCTCCGTCCATTACATCCGGATTCTCATCTTCACCATGATTGTCCTGACATGTGTAATTAGGCATAAAACCCCTTGTTAGGAGATGCTCATGAACTTGTTTTGCAGGAAACTGTCTCTCATTCCTGCAATCAGCGCATGGACAACGCAAGTGTTCCGTCGTGTTCAATGATCTGGATCTCGTGGCTGCGATCACGAAGTTGGTTACTCTCCTGGCATATTCCAAGGTACCGCGCTGCGGAATGTTCATCCCTCCTTCATCCATCGCTCCTACGAAAATTCTTAAATTAACCACTAACATACGTATATCATTCTCTATATCTATTGAAATTCTGATATATGTTAATAACAGTTACATTACTCATTGATGATTAATCTCTAAATTACTCCAAAATAATAAGTCATCATACTTTCTCATGCTTCTCATTCAACAAAACAAATTGCAAAAAAAAATTAACTTGACAAATATTAGTGCGAATTACATATCGAATCAACACGTACTAACCTTTACGCACGCAAACACATAGACCTCTCGATATTTTTTAAATTTTTGGGCAAAACCTCCTCCCCCCGTTTGGATGAGCTGAAGAGAAGCCACAAAATCATGAGAATGCAGTGAACAAGGGGTATATATAGACTTGGGGGATATAGGTGTCGGTTAATGTTATGAACCGGCACCTATTTAGTTTCCTTCCGAAGGAAGCCACCACATAGGTGCCGGTTTTTAATAAGAACCGGCACCTATGTGATAGGTGCCGGTTTATTAGGTTAAAGCGGCACCTATGTTCCCGTAACGTAGGTGCCGGTTCTTATTACGAACCGGCACCTATGTGATAGGTGCCGGTTCGTAAATAAAACCGGCACCTTTTTTGGGCTCATAGGTACCGGTTTTTCTTACAAACCGGCACCTATAGCCTTCTCCCATTCAACCGGCACCTATAAGATCTTATAGGTGCCGGTTCGTGGAAAAATTGGGTCTATTTGTCTTTTAGGTACCGGTTCTAGCAAATCCGGCACCTATATGACCGGTACCTATGGAGGTTTTTGTAGTAGTGATTGCAAGAAGGTTGAATATGCTCTTTTTTTTCTCTTTTCATAGATTGAGAATGAATAGTATACATATTTCACTGTTCAGTGACACCCACATATCAGCTATAGTGGAAGTAGGTGGTGACAGATTCACCAATTTCAAGTCTCCACATGTCAATTATTGGGTGGTGGCGAATTCACCACTCATCACCACCATTAGATTTTTTTTAAAGAAGTATAAATATATTCAATGTTACATTTAATGAAACAAATTTGATATTGTAGATGTTGCTAAAATTTTATAAATTTGATCAAACCTAGAAAAGTTGACTAGAGAAAAATTCAAAATGACTTATAATATAAAATTGAGGTAGTAATTTGGACCTTTCGTTCGGATGGACCAAAATCATTATTTCGCTTATGCTTATGCGAGCCATTTATTAGTAACTTAAAAATAATTTATGAGTAAAACTTTTATAATATTTTTTAAAAAATATAAAATCAACTCCAAAATTAAGTTTAAAAATATAAAATTTGTCTCATATTAACTTCTCTAAATAAGCATAAACATAAGAAAAAAAATGGGCTCTTCGAATTGCACCATGACCAACCATGCTACTGTTCACCCCCCCTACCCTCCCCCCATTTTTTTCCCTTCGGGTTTGTTATTGGTAGATTCATCTCAACTGACTTTACAATTTCTTGCTATATTCAGCTGGTGAGTAGAATTTTATTTAATCAGCTCCTTTTTTTTGAGGGAATTTAATCAAGTCCTGGTTATTGCTTAAATCACATTCCTTTCAACAGAGAGAAGCATGGTGTTAAGTACTCTACTAAGGTTGCAGATTGGGCCGGTACGGCATCCCACCAAAAGCTTTTTGGCCCAAGGGAGTCCAAGTGGGAGTCCAAGTGGAGGAACAAGAGCTGTAGTTCCAAGAGGCCTGTCGTACAAAAATATCTCTCTTCCTATTCTACTACTTCGTTCCCTAACGGACTTCTAGAGCGTGTATCCTCCTTTTTTCAAGCTCACCTCAAACATCTGATTGTGAAGTGATTGGCGTGCTGGAATGTTGGTCATGGATTGTCAATATCTCATCTGTTTTGGTGGAAATGTCTGTTGACGGAGCTTCTGGTTACAAAGTTACCTCAAACAAACACTTTAGTTTTCATCTAAATGAGAAATTATAGTTACAGAATCTATAAAATAAACTAAAAATTAAAAGCTAAGATTTTTAGCTTCTTCAGATTTTTTGAAGCTGGTTATCAGCTGCTTCTCACTTTCTCATCTTAAGTTTCCTAAACATCACCTATATCTCATTTGTGTTAGTCTCTCCGACCAAAGTAGCACGTGCCATAGGGTTTTCTGTTTTTTTAATTTAATTGTTTAAAAGCGTAATTATTCATTTGCACTGAAGGCATGGCCGTTGATTGACAGGTGCAAGACTGCATCTATTCAGGCCCCTAAAATTTAGCATGTGTTTATTTTGAGAATGAGGAAGGTTGGGTTGAACTCATCCTTATTTTTAGAATGAGATCGTCCTCACTATCCGTTTGGCATGAGAGATAGGATGATTCTAGTTTTTAGAGGATAGGTCATATGTCAGTGAGACAGAAAAATAGGATGGATTGGTCCGCCAGTTTTTGAGGGACCAATTCAACCCGGATCCCATAAGAATATTTTTTTTAGGGATTATCTCATCTCACATATCTCCAAACCAAACACCCCGAAAAATGAATTCGACCCAACCCAACCCATTTCATTCTTTGAACCATACATATGCTTAGAGGCCTTCATATATATTAGTGTTACTAATTATCTAAGCAAATTATTAGGGAAAAAAAGAAGAAAATAACTACACAGGAAAGAAAAAAAAGCTACATGTTGTTTCCATTGGTCGTTGTCTTTTTAGCTCTTTTTTTTTTGTTTACAATGTCGGACATCGCTAAGGCACGGACAAACTCCAAGCCGCTGTCACGGTCTTGTTCTATAGGATATTTTTAAATTTTATGGTCCTATTATGTATTTCGTATTGGGGCCTATAATTTTTAGCTACGGCGCTGCTAAAAGGTTAAAGGTACAGTTATCGACTTACAAATTGTAGTATAGTAGTACATGTCAATGTGAACAATGAGCTGCCATTCCAAGCTATTTCTTCTGTACACAAATATAAATGTTATAATACTAAATCAACACTTTGGCTATCAACAAAACATAAAGATTGATGACTAGATTTACCGTAAAACAAACTACCGTAATTAATATACAGCTCTTTCTGTTTCCAAAAGAAAGAATATACAACTCTTTCTATGAGAGAGTGGAACTGTATAAAAAAAAGGCAAACAAGATACAGAAAAACTGCATAACAGCCTCCAGTGCGGGCTGCGGGGCCAAAAATACAACCCAACCCCGTCTTTCTCTGAGCCGATCACTATCCTCCTCCTCCCTCCCTTCCTTGACTCCTCCAACCCACATCGATCCCATCTCCAGTTGCCAGAGAACCAATTGATATCGTTCCTAACCTCAAAGACATTCTTCATCCTCTTCCCTTCTTCATACACCAGATTGGGGACATCGGTGAGAAAGACCGGCGAGGTCATGGGGCTGTTGGAATCGGTGAGCTCAGCAAGTGAAAGGTAACTGCGACAGCAAGATCGGCGTTGTCTTCGCTGAGGACGGAGAAGAGAGGAGAATGCGAAGCTGAGGGTGAGAGGGACGAGGACCGGGTCACCGACGACAAGGTGGAGGTGGTCGTTTCTAGGCGTGGAGGCGATCATGGAGTTGACAAAGTGGACGGGAGGTGGTCACAAGGTGCTTTCTGCGTGTCTAGAGATTGCCACATCGTGCTCCTCGCTAGCTCTTCGCTGCTCGTCTCTATTGTTTGCAGCTACGTCATCCTCAGCTGTTACAAGGTACTAGACCTGATACCCGAGGTATCATTCGTGATACCTCAAGGTATCAAGCCTGACATTCACCGATATCAGACTTGGTACCCAGGTATCAGCCAATACCCAAAGGTACCAGGTGCCAAGTACCAGGTATTAGGTATCATGTTGCGATGAGGAAGCGCAGGTTGTCGCCTCCTAGCCGACCAATGAGCCATTTACCATCGATTTCTCCTCTCCTCTTCTCCCTCCTCTCCTTTTCTCCCTCTCTCCCCTCGACTCGCTCCCTCCTTCCCTACTGTTGATGCGGCTCGCGAGGGAAGGAGTCAGTGAGCGGAGCTGTGCGTCACCTGTGCATGAAAGTTGCCATGGCTGCTCCAGCTAGACACAATGACGCATAGACAACACTGACGAGTGTCGTGCATGGCGCGCCCACGGCTACTCCGACTAGATGCGGGATGCACGATATTGAGAAGGAATCACATAGAAGGCAAGGATGCACAGTGCACGATACAAAAGACCTATTTTATTGGGAGATATTTAATTTGTTGGATTCATTAACTATCACGTGGTCACGGTATCCTGTGCTCTAGCTAGCCTTAACAAGATAATGGTAGTGCTTTGCAAAAACGTGCCCCCTACACCACATCTAATTCCCCCTCAATCATATCCGCTCAACATTGATCTAACGGTCTAGAATCATTACCATTGGTAGCCATCCAAGACTCGAAGGTTTTTTTTTTCTATTTGAAACAAGGATGTACAATACTTGATATAGCGAACAATACGAGGGGACTTCTTGCAAAACAGTACCTGGAAACCACACGAATTCCGCCTCTATCATAACCGCCCAATGGTAATCGAACGGTTCGTGATCACGAGCATTGGTTGTGAGTTTGCGACCTAGCCGGCCGCACCGCCCTCTGAGGCTCTGAGCCGCCGGCCTCGTCGGCAGTGACGCCACCCCTCACCCTGGCCACCGTTGGCGACAACTATAGGTACTAGCCTTTCGCCTCGCCGCCTTCACGGCTCCGCCTCCTTCACCAATGACCTTCCCCAGAAGAATCCAAAAGCAAGAACCGCAGTGCAAGAAGGCAACCTGAAGCTCCGCGTAAGTATTCATAGACAGCAAATTGGCATGGCGCAATGCAAGCTCATACCATCCCTTTCATCCTGTTATTTTTCTTTTGCATCGTGTTCCTAGTTGAAGCTCAGATGGCGATTTAGAAAGGTGATTATGTTGTAGAGACTTTTTTTTCGAAAAGTTAAGCCGTTGCCGACGTTTTATATAAAAGAATAAGGTGTTTCATTCTAAAAAGAATTATGCTGTACAGACTAGAGAGTGAACTGAGAAGAATTCCAGAACCAGGGGCCTGTCAGAGCACTCATGGAGAATGTGGTTCAAGCTTCGACTCAGAGAGGCATTGGCAACATTACGTCATCTCTGTTACAAAAGGGCCACTAATTGGCCATTATTTGATCTCATCAAATGACAGCCATCAAGGTCTCATCAAATGACAACCATCAAGGTCTCACCAAAGACAACCATTAAGAGGATTTGAATCCTTTGTAACAGCCATATATTTATAAGCATAAATCAACTTTATTGCTAATTGATGTAATACACTAATGCCTAGAATCCTAGGCTTGTAATCTCCTTATATAATGGGTAATTTGAGATCAACGAGAAGAGAGGAGAATTTCACATTTCACTGTTCATTCTTTCGTTTTACAACACGTTATCAGTAGCTCTAAACCATTGAGCAAGAAAGGTGAAGAACTCACCGTTAACTCAAAGGGTAAGATGGCTCGTAGTTTGCCCATTCCTCTTGATGCTGGATCTTCTATTCCTCGCAACCTTCGTGTTCGCCATCTACGTCGCCTCATGCATCAGCAGCTCGACAAGCTTCTCCGGGCTTCCGTGCGCTGTCCTCGACACGGCAGGGGCCGTGGTGCTGGCTTTGCCGGCTGTGGCCCAAGGTCTCCTCCCTCTAGCTTCACCAGACGTGGAGGACGACGCCACGACAACGGCGTCGCTACCCGCAAAACCATCAGAGCTGGTAGCACTGACTCCAGCACCCTCGCGACTCGCCGCGGGCCTACAGTGATGCTTGACACCTGCACCTCACTAGAACGCATTTTGGTGGCATCGCCGCGCCACTGCGAGTCCCATGGATGGACGGCAAAGGTGCGGCTGCAGCCTGACGGGTTGCCGCAGGAGGTGCCAGACATGGTGACTGTCACGCCCCGATTTTCGATCGGGATTAAAAATTACCTAATAATACATTTTCCAGAAATTTAATAAAAATCAAAAGCAATTTAAACAAGTGAAATTAGCAAGGAAATCAAAAATTTCCTTTAAAAATCATGGCCGGAAATATTTTTGTAATATTCTCTGTGCCTTAAAGTACTCTCCAAAATTTTTCGTGAATTTTTGGAGCTCAAGAAATAATTTTAAAGTCACAAAGTTCATTTAACTGATTAAATTAAAGGAAAAACAAATTAAAAGGGGCTCTTTTGTTTTGGGCCGTTTTCGGCCCAAAACCCTCCCCCTCTTTCGCAGCCCACGCTGCCGCCCCTCTCTCCCCCTCCCGCGGGCCCACGGGCCCCGTCCCTTCCTCCCCTTCCGGCCCAGCCACCCGAGCCGCCGCGCCTCTTCCCTCCTCGGCCAAGGCGGCCCAAGCCGTCCCGCCTCCCACCCCTCCCCCTTCCCGGGCCGGCCCGAGGCCGTGGCCCAAGGCCGCCCGAGAGCCGCCGCTGCCTCCCTCCGCCCCGGGCCACCGACAGGTGGGGCCCGCGCCCGCCCGTCGTCGCCGCCGCCGCCCGGCTGCCGCGCCCGCTCCGCCGATTTCTCCGGCGAGAAATCCGCCCGCACCGGCCAAACCCTAGCCGGGCCCCCCTTAAATTTTCCCCGCCCGCGCGCCGCCGCTCCTCGTTTTCCCCCTTGCCGCCGCCCCCAAACCCTAACCCTAGCGCCGTTTTCTCCGCCGCCGCCGTTTTCCGCCGCCGTCTTCGCCGCCGGTAAGCGCCGCCGCCTTTTCCTTCTCCCCTCTCCCGACCGCGCCGCTCGCTGCCGTGCGCGCCTCCCGCGCCGCCGTCGCCCGTGCGCGCTCCCGCCCCGCCCCGCTGCCGCTCGGCGCCGCCTCCCGCGCCGAAACCCTAGCGCCGCCGCGCGCCATGGCCGGCTCGGCCGAGCCCGAGCCCGGCCGCTCGGCCGCCCGCGCGTCTCAGCCGTCGGATCGGCCACTCGGGCCGATCCCGGCCGCCCGCTCCCGCCCCGCGTGGCCGCCACGTGGGCGCCGCGTGGCTGCCGCGTCGGCGCCACGTGTGCGCCACGTGGAGCGCAGCCGCCGCCGCCGCGGCTGACGTCAGCCCTAGCCGCCCGCCTCGGCCTAGAGGCCGGCTTTTTCCTTCCGGGCCGGCCCACCTCTCTCTCCCGGCCCAGCGGCCGTCGGGCCGATTGGCCCATCTCCCCGCAAAAGTCTATTTTGCGTCCCTCTCCCTTTTTCTCAGGCCGGCCCATCACCCCGTTCGGCCCGATTGGCCCACCTCCTCGTAAAAGTCCAATCTTGGTCCCTCGTCGCTCCTTTCTCCGTTGGGCCGCGGCCCAAATGGTCCTTTATCCTTTATCCACACAAAAGTCCACTTTTCGTCCCTCGGCCCTTTTAACTTTTTCCCGAGAAAATCCAGCTCATCTCCTCAAGTCCAGTTTACCTCCCTGTCAGCCTAATTTTTCCCTTTCCCCTGCAAAGTCCATTCCACCTCCTTTTTCTCTCCTGTTCGCCGACACTTGTGTCGCCAACACGTGGCCCCCCTTTGTTTACTCCGGTCCACACCCAGACCACGTGGCCGCCCGCGGCTTCGCCACGTTGGCGTCCATGTCGGCGCTACCTTCTCCCTTTCGTCCGCCGTGGTCGCCACGTCGGTGCTACGTGGTGCTTTTCCACCGTGGATTGTCCACCCTTGACCCGTTGACACGTGGGACCCGCCGTTCCGGCGCCGATTCCCTTTGATGATGTCAGCGTAGTCCTTTCCTTTGCAAAATTAATTAATAATTGCGCAATAAATCGATTTAATTTTCAGAAATTCATTTAAATGGCTCAAAACTTCTAAAATTCATATCTAATTCATACGAACTCCAAATTGAGCCATTCAACTTGCAAAATTCATCTAAAATTGAGCTCTACTTGTTTTTTTACTTTTTATGTATTGTTTACTTGGTTTTTATTAGAGTTTTTCCTCGTTTTGTGTGCCAGCGTGTAGATTTCGCCGTTTCGAAAGTTTGCGCTCGCGAGGAAAAGAGTTCGGAAGATTGTTTGAAGAAGCAAGGCAAGTCACACATTCCCCTTGAGCATGTTGTACCTATTTTACGAAATGTTTTACGTTTGCAAATAAAGTGCATGTTTTGCTAATTACATGGGTATAGGGTTTACCTATCCGTTCGCTTGTGCCATGTTTACTTGTTAACCGTCCTTTGTTAACCTTGGGTGATAATCTGACTAGCGTGAGTCACTTATGTTGACTTTGCTAGAATTATTTATGCTTAGCCATGCTTAATTACCACTAGCTCATTTAATGAGATAATTACACCTTTATTTTTAGCTTCTAGTTGAGCTGTGAGCTCGAAACATCTGACCATGTTTCATTGGTCGTAATTATCCAACTAAAATATGACCTAATGGTGGGCTGTGGGTGCATGGTTTTGCTGGTCGCACCCATGGCAATTAAGGACCGGTTCATGGGAAACCCTGGAAGAATAACAGTGCTTACCACAAGCAAGAATGGGCAACTGCTGGACTCGTAGCATAGCTCTTTCCTAGCCGACGTTCCCCGGAAAGGGTGGGCGTGATGGAGTCGGTTCGGCCGGGGATATACCGGTTGACCGGTTACCGAATTCACCAAGGCACGAGAGGGGGCTGCCCACTGCCTTTTGAGGGGTGGGGGCGAAACCTGCGGTGTGGTGCGCTTGGTTAGGAGGAGTTAAGCGAAAGGTCTTGTCACGATTTCCCCCTTTGCAGTATCGTGGTGATACTTCGGGGCATGGTAACATGTGTGGAATCGTGTCTTGTGGGTACAGTTGCGCCCCTCTGATCAGAGTAAAACTATTCGAATAGCCGTGCCCGCGGTTATGGGTGATCGACCAGATTCACTGTGATTAGTCCCACATGTTTACTTAATTTGACTTAATGAATTGGTGTAGTTCAGGTGGAATGGTTGGGCCTGTTCAACGTGGTTGTAGCGTTGTTCAGTAGAGATTTAATATTGCTTTAATTAAACAACTGTTTTACTGTTTTAAAATGTAAAGGTTTTCAACCGCTTTTCTGCAAATAGCCATAAGCCTCCCTTTGTCTCCCCTGTGCATGTTTGCATCATTGGTGTGGCTTGTTGAGTACGGTGGTTGTACTCAATCTTGCTATTTTTTCCCCCTTTTCAGAAGTTTAGTACTTTTGAGTTGAAGATGAAGTTAGAGGACCAAGGCTCAGACCCCAGTTGAGTTTGCCTGTGGAGTGGAGCTGAAGCCCGCTAGGATTGTCTCTTTCCGCTGCTGTTTTCTTTTTGGTGTGAGGACTAAGTGCCTCTGTGGTAAGTATTTATCGCTTTATTTACGTTTGGATCTGTTTATTGATTTGTCGTTTTGTGTACCCTGGTTGATGCCTGGACAGGGACTTAATACACAAAATGGTCTGGAAATTTGGGAAAATTTCCGGGCGTGACAGTGACGTCGTTCTGTCCTCACTACGGCTGGACAAAACATATTTGCCGCTTGATTCCACCATTGCCTTCGCCGGATTACTCACCGATGATGCCGCTGCACACTCCAAGACCGGCTGATCCGCCAGAGTTCCTCCTCAAAGACACCATCGCCATACGCCGCGGAGCCCCGCCCTTTTACATGGCAGCGGCTGGCTCCAGCAGCTCCGTACTCGCACCTCCATCTCCACCATCGGCCCCTCCATTCCACAGCCGCCCAGCCGCAACAGCGGCGGCCAACGTGCGCCACGGCCTCCGTTGCATCATCAAGACCGGGCATGTCTGTCACACCCTGAAGTTTTCCCAAATCGTAAAAATCAAGTTTAATAATTTATCTGAGAAATTGTTTAATTAATCTGGAGAAAAATCCAATTAATTAATGCATTAAATAAGTGGAATTAGCAAGGTGGAATTTTTCTTGAGTTCCCCATGTCAAAATACATTAACAGGATTTTTAGTGGAATTTTCAGAGCCCTAGATATAATTTTAAACCAATTAAAATCAATTTGGAATTTAATTTAATCCCAGGGTTTTCCTTTTCCCTTTTTCTTTTCTTTTCCTTTTGTTTTCCCTCTCTCGGGCCGACGGCCCAGCCCAGCCTCGCGCGCGCGCGCGCCGTCTCCTCCTTGCTGGGCCGGCCCAGCCGGCCCCCTTCCTCGCTGTTGGCGCAGAATTTCGACCCGTCCAGCAACCAAACGGGTTAGACCTGGCCGATAGGGCAAACCTATGTCGGCTTACTTGAGGTAGTAATAAGATAGAACTAATAAAGTAGATCTAATCTCATCGGCCAATGTTATCATGTTTATAACAAATTACTGGAATCGGCCGATGAGGGTAGCATGAAGATAAATACACTAGCTAATACTCTAGTGCAAACTTATACAAGCCAATCAGCCAATATAAACATACCAACCACAGAGAGATCCTAAGAATACCCTGCAATCAATGTATTTATATTTACCAATCCGCCTGCATAAGTGGCAAACACATGCAAGAACATAAAATAATCACATGTATTATGTAAGACCGGCTGAAACCCCGGCGCTATCCTTAATTACGATCAAAAACAGGCTTTAGGTTAAACCTCGAAACACGACTAAGGTCGATAGCAACTCAAAGTGTAAATCGAGAATTAACGTAAAGAAAATCAAGTCTTCGATCGTTTTTGGGGATGGTAGATGCCTTAGATAATCTAAACGAGCAAACCAATTCGATCATCGTCGGCAGTAAACCCTAAAACGAGTTAGCCGCTGGCAAGACAGAATTAGAAAACCGCATCAAGATTAGCTAACACACGATAAACGACGATCACATCGCTAGGGCTTAACGTGCCTAAAGCGACACGCTAGCCCCGACGATGCAGATCGTCGGGGACGAGTTCTTACCTCTGCTCTGGAGAAGCAAGAACTCGCCGGGAGTTAACCTCTTGCGAGGGTTGGCGATGCGCCGAAAGTAGATTGAACTGGTTTTTGTGTGATTGATTCGAGAGAGTTTACATGTACAAACTATCGGGATATTTATACCCGAGGTTACAACAGAACCCTTGTAGGGCACGATCTTATCTACAACTAACAAACAAGTCCTTGCGGCAGACTTAAGCCACAGATTAGATCTACACTACTTAATTTACAAGATACAATTGCCTAAAACCGAGCTTTATCTCTATTTGGCAACTTCCTTGAAGCTTACTTCGAGCCCAGACCAAGCCCACGTTGACACTGTCAACTCACAACCCGCATCGGCCCATGACCAAACCAAATCCGTATCGGCCGATACACTCTTTATAGCAACACCTCCCCAGTCCGATACGGTTACCGGGTCCGATACGAAGCCTGGTCCGACTCCAACTCAATCCTTCCTCTCTGCTTCGGTTTCCTCTTTCCTTTCCGAGTCGATTACCAAAATCCGTCGTTAACACATGCCCCCCAATTCCGCTTCATTATATAATGTGGCGGAATTAGCTCCAGGGAACTCATCGACTTTTTGCTAGGTCTAACCTGAAAACCGCACAGATCCAGATTCGAATACTCTCGCCGCCGATTCAACAAACTCTTCGTGTTCTTCAACTCCGGCGACCCCTCGGCGTATTGTCAACATCGACCCCCTTCACAGCGACCCCTCCACCAACAACGATGGCCTCCGCCCCGTTCTATGCCTCCGAGATCCCTGCGGTAAGTCAATTCCTTCAAAGTCCGCATTATTACCTTTTCCGCCGATTTCCCCAAGTTAGGTTTTTACTTTCTGCCCTCCCCGTGGGCCGCGAGCGTCGCGCTCGCCCGCCGGTCCGGGCCACCGACAGGTGGGCCCCACCTGTCGGGGTCGTCTCCCTCCTTCGGCCGGCAGAACCGGAGGGGAGTAATCGCCCGGCCGCCGTCTCCGCCCCTTCCCCGTGCCCCGCACGCTTCGCGCGCGTGTGCGCCCACGCCGCGCCCCACTCCGCCCGCAACCGCTGCGTGAGAGGGGCGGGATCCCCCTTTTCCTGGCCTCTCTCTCTCTCCCTCTCTCCCACTCCGCCGCAGATTACGCCTCTCCCGGCCACGATCTCCTGATTCCACGCGCTTTAAATCGTTCCCCGTGTGCTCCTCTCGCTTTTTCCCGTCTTCCCGAGCCTCCCCGTGCATCCCTCCGCCCTAGCGCCGCCTTGCTCCCGCGCCGCCGCCGTCCGCTGACTTCGGCCGAGCCCCGCACGCATCCACCGCCGTGCTGGACTCCGCCTCCACGTCCGCCGCACTCGCCGCATCCTCCCGCCTCTCGGCCGAGCGCTCGCGCCGCCGGATCCGCGCCGGAGCACCGCCGCCCCTCCCTTCTTCTCCGTCTTCGGTGGAGCTCGGTGAGCCCCTCTTTTTCCTCTCCCTTTCCTTTCCCTCTCCCGATCCCGGCCGCGCCGCTCCTCTCCGCACGTGCGCCCGAGAGCCGCGCCGCCGCCCGTCCCCACCCGCGGCACCGCTCGCCGCCTTCGGCCGCTGGCTCCTGCCGCCGCAGCAGCTTTGTTTTGTTTGCTTTGTTTGTCGCGTAGATTTCGGCAATTCCGACGCTCCCGTTTATTTCGAGATCGTCGCAGAAGTTGCTTCAGCTCAAGAGCAAGGCAAGTCATGCTTCACATTGATCATATTGCTCCTAAATTTACAAATACCTTATTTTTCTGTAAAAGCTGCATTATTTCATAATGTCATTTTATGTGAGTTCTTACCTATTGTACTCAGCCAATTATATTGATTATCTTGTACCTTTAACAGCTTGGGTAATTAATTCATTGTTCGCTGATTTAGGAGTGCTTAGCCATGCTTAGCTAACTTAGCTCACTAAAGGGGATCACCTTAAATAATTAATTAATGTAGTCCATATGGTGACACTTTGGTTTAGGAGCCACCATGGTAATAATAATTAATCAAAACATGCCAACGGTGGGCTGTGGATGCATGGTTTTGATGGAAGCACCCATGGCAATTAAGGACCGGTTCACGGGAAATCCTGGAAGAAATACCGTGCGTACCACAAGCCAACATGGGCAATGGCTGGACTTGTAGTGTAGCTTTCCTTTAGCTAACGTACACTGGCTAGGGTGAGCGTGATGGAGTGCGGATGGACCCTGCGACGGTCTATGTGGCTGCCGGATTCACCAAGGCACGAGAGGGGGCTGCCCACTGCCTTTTGAGGAGTGGGGGCGAAACCTGAGGTGGTACGATTGGTTAGAGGGGGTTATGCGAAGTGTCTTGTCACAGTCCCTTTCCGAGGTACCGTGGTGGTATACCGGCACGCGGAAACGTGTCGTGGGGCTGTGTCTTGTGGGTACAAATGTACACCTCTGATCAGAGTAGAACTATTCGAATAGCCGTGCCCGCGGTTATGGTTGGTCAACCAGATTCACCGTGATTAGTCCCACTTTCTTAATAATTGGATTTACTGGAACTGGTTTAGTTCAGGTGGATGGTTTGGGCCTGTCGCAACGTGGTGTAGCGTTGGACAGTGATGGTTAATATTGATCAATTAATTCAACGTTTTACTACTGCTTTCAACTACTGTTTTGAAATGCTTACTTTATGCAAATAAACCCTTGCCTGCCTTTGGAATACCGTGCATCATACCTTCCTTCCCGGTATGACTTGTTGAGTACAGTGGGTAGTACTCAGCTTTGCTTAATTTTTCCCCACACCAGAAGAGGAGTATGCGTCCAATGGAGGCTTCTCAGAGGAGTAGGCTTCGTCCGCCGTCGAGGATGCTTGTGGAATGGTGCCAGCCCGCTGCAAGAGTCTTGCTCTTAGTTTAGTTTGTTTTCGTCTTTCCGCTGCATTTCTGTAAGACTTTTACTGTGTTCGTAAGACGTGGATCTGTATGTCAACATTGTCGTCTGTGTACCCTGGCTGGTCCTGGACAGGGAAATCAATACACATTCAGTTTCGGAAATTCTGGTAGTGAATTTCTGGGCGTGACAAGTTGGTATCAGAGTCGACCTTGACTGTAGGACAAGCCAACTGGAAACCCTAAGAGCCCTCTGAAACTCTTTCATATGCATATGCCTTCCGCATTTGGAGTTGTTTCAAAAACTGGTTTCCCCGGTTTTCAAAAAGAAAAAAAATTTGGTCGCTTGTAAAAAAAAATTCTCACGTTGGTTTAAAGTATTGAAATTTTTTTTTTGGGTAAATCGGCTACGGTTTATTGGAATTTTATTCGACGGTTGGTTGGGAAATTATTGGGGAAAGCTGCATTAGGTCTGAAATACGATTTTATGGGTTGCAAAATTTATTTATGTCATTATTATTATTGTTGTTCCAAATACTGTTATTATTATAACCATTTTCTCATGCTATTTTATTGCTTAGGGTTAATAGTGTCTTTATTTGTATTCATGCAAAAATAGTTTATGCATAAAAATTCCGGCTTTATTGTGTCGTTTATTCGAGTCTTTTGTCGTTTATTTTAATTTGGATTTGAGCATGCATTGATTCCCACCCCTTTGTCTTCTATAGATGGCAGGACATCCCCCGACGCACCACGGTCAGAATATGGAAGGTTTCGTGGCAGAATTGGCCCGCATGGCCTTAGCAGTGGGATACGCAGAGGCCCTAGAGTACACCACATTGCTGCCCCTCACGGGAGAGTTGCCACACCGAGTCCGTTTGGAGGTACATGGCTTCGTGGGCACCAGTCTTCCCAACATGGTGGTCACAGCTTCGGGAGGAACTGACGAGCACGCCTGTCAAGAGGCGGCTTACCTGATGATGGCTAGGATGCAAGAGTTGCATGACCACGTTCTCCATAGCTCAGCGTACCGCTACCACCCTCGCCGCGGCAGTTCTTCCAACAGCAGCACCTACCAGTCCGCAGCAGAGGAGAACGACACCACTTTCGGCCACATGAGCATGGTGATGAAGGGCCTGGACAAGATGCACGCCGACCTCCACAAGGCTGCGAAAGCCCTGAACGACCAGAAGCTAGGGCAGATCGTGGATCTACAGGACGAGGTAGCACGCCTCAAGAGGGAGAATGTCGTCCTGAAGGGTCTGCCGGCACCCGGTGGATCGTGGATCCGCACGACAGCTAGGAAGACCACCACCGCTCCCGTCCGCATCCAGCTGGCACCCAGGCACCCACCGCCAGCAGCCGCTCCAGCTCCACCGCCGTCACCAGTCCCGACGCCAGCAGCAGCTCTAGCTTCGCCCTCGTCACTCTTCCTTACTTTCGCTCTAGCCTCGGCCTACCAGGATGGCAGTGGCAGTGGGGGTTGGTTGTCCGCTACTCCTAGTGGTAGCAACGGCAGTGGCAGCAGCTCCGAACCTACCAGCGGCGACACTTTCATGATGGACTCCAAGAGCCGCTCAGAGGATGAGGGCGACGACCAGGAGAGCGACTTCGACTCCACCGACCGGAGGAGCCGCTCGGAGTTTTAGAGTCGTCACCCTTAGCCTTTATCGTTTTGCTTAGTTTGGTTTCCCTGCTAGTTTCTGTGTGTTAGGTCTGTTTGCTTCTGGGTTAGTCGAGGGTCCATATCATGTGTTGGTATGACTGCCCCATTAAGGATGTTGCTTGATTTTTTTCAGTGTTTTTAATTCAGATCAGAACAATTGCAGTTAATGTTAATGTAATAAAGTTTAGTTCCTAAGCAGTTTGTTTTTCTTCTCTTCTACTCTAGCTCGGCCTACTCCAGATGGTGAACACCAGAACCAGCGGCAACACCAGCAGTAGCGAGGAGCTCGCAGGAGGAGCTCATGGTAACGGTTCAACCGGCAACGCTCCCCCTCCACCACCACCGGAGAACCCTACCATCGCGCAAGTGCTGGCAGCCCAGACACAAATGATGACTGCCATGATGCAACAAATGCAGCAGCAGCATCAGTAAATGCAACAACAAATGATGCAGCAAATGCAACAACAGGCCCAGCAGCAGCAGCAGGCTCAGCAGAATCAACAGTTTGGTCCGCCTCCCTAATCCAAGCTGTCGGAGTTCCTTCGCGTCCGGCCACCAACTTTCTCAAGTACTACCAACCCCATGGAGGCGAATGACTGGCTCCATGCCATTGAGAAGAAACTCAACCTTCTTTAATGCAACGACCAAGAGAAGGTCGCCTTTGCCACCCACCAGTTGCAGGGTCCCGCCTCAGCATGGTGGGATAATTATTTGGTCACCCGTCCGGCCGGAATGGAAGTCACTTGGGCGGAATTCTGCCGCAGTTTTAGGAAAGCTCAAATTCCTGACAGCATCGTGGCCCAGAAGAAGAGGGAATTCAGATCACTCCATCAAGGTAACCGGACGGTGACGGAGTATCTCCACAAGTTCAACCGGCTCGCACGCTATGCTCCAGAAGACGTGCGCACCGATGCCGAGCGACAGGAAAAATTTCTGTCAGGCCTGGATGATGAGCTGACCAACCAGCTGATTTCGGGAGACTATGCCGACTTCGAGAAGCTGGTCGACAAAGCCATTCATCAAGAAGACCAACGAAACAAGATGGACCGCAAGAGGAAAGTGGCCCAATTCAAGGCACACCAAGGCAGCAGCCAGAGGCCCCGCTTCGCGCCCGGACAGCAGGGTGGACCTTCCACCTTGATCGTTCGCCAGCATCGCCCTTACCACCCTGGTAACTTCCGTGCTGGTTACAATGGAGACAACAACAACCAAGGTGGGCAGCACAACCGTCCAGCTCCACGCCTGCCAACTGCACTAACCCCATCAGCCCAGCCAGCTCAGCCCAAGAGGGATACTGGAGTGAAGCCAGGAGCTTGCTTCAACTGTGGTGAACCGGGGCACTTCGCCGACAAGTGCCCGAAGCCGAGACATGCTGGGCCTAGGATTCTTCAGGCTCGCGTCAACCATGCATCGGCAGAAGAGGCGCTGGCAGCACCGGAAGTTGTATTGGGTATGTTTTCTGTCAACTCAGTCCCAGCTACAGTTTTATTTGATTCTGGTGCAACGCATTCGTTTATTTCCAAGAATTTTGTGGGGAAGCATGGTCTAAGAAAACAGGAACTTAAAATACCAATGCGGGTCTACACCCCGGGAAATAGTTCCACCTCCGTCAGATATAGCCCCTCTGTGGTGATAGAAATCAAAAGATCACAATTTCTAGCCAACCTTATCCTTCTCGAATCTAAAGACCTAGATGTCATTCTTGGGATGGATTGGTTGACGAGGCACAAGGGAGTAATCGATTGCGCAAGACGCGCCGTCACTCTAACCAATGACAAGGGAGAGAGGGTTACTTTCCGATCTCCGGCACCACAGAAGTCCGTAACAAGTTTGAATCAGGTTGCTACCGAGGAGAAGACCAGAGAAGTGGTGAAAACCCCTAAGAAGTTGGAGGATATCCCAATTGTAAGAGAGTATCCTGAAGTCTTTCCGGACGATCTGACGACGATGCCGCCTAAAAGAGAAATTGAGTTTCGAATCGACCTAGTACCGGGAACCGCCCCGATACACAAGAGACCTTACAGAATGGGAGCCAACGAGTTGGCAGAAGTCAAGAAGCAAGTTGACGAGCAGTTACAGAAGGGATACATTCGCCCGAGCACGTCACCTTGGGGTGCTCCGGTAATTTTTGTGGAGAAGAAGGACAAGACCAAGAGGATGTGCGTCGATTACTGCGCACTCAATGATGTCACTATCAAGAACAAATACCCGTTGTCCAGGATTGATGATTTGTTCGATCAACTGAAAGGAGCAACACTGTTCTCCAAGATAGACCTGCGATCAGGCTACCATCAGTTGAGGATCCAAGAAGAGGACATTCCGAAGACCGCCTTTGTCACTCGGTATGGATTGTTCGAGTGCACAGTTATGTCATTTGGACTCACTAACGCACCAGCGTTCTTCATGAACCTGATGAACAAGGTGTTTATGGAATTCTTGGACAAGTTTGTTGTGGTCTTTATCGATGACATACTCATCTACTCTCAGTCTAAGGAGGAACACAAGCAGCATCTTCGCTTAGCACTCGAGAAATTGAAGGAGCATCAGTTGTATGCCAAGTTTAGCAAGTGCGACTTTTGGCTCAAGGAGGTACAGTTCCTAGGCCACATCATCACTGCTCAAGGAGTGGCAGTGGACCCATCAAATGTGGAGTCGGTTACCAAGTGGAAGCCTCCGCGCACGGTTTCGCAGATCAGGAGCTTTCTGGGACTCACGGGATACTACCGTCGGTTCATTGAGAACTTCTCCAAAATTGCCAAGCCAATGACACAATTGTTGAAAAAGGATGAGAAATTCAAGTGGTCAACAGAATGCAACAGAAGTTTTGAGGAACTTAAGAAGAAGTTGGTAACGGCACCAGCCTTAATTCTGCCAGATCAGACGAAAGATTTTCAGGTTTATTGCGACGCGTCTCGCCAAGGGCTAGGATGCGTGCTGATGCAGGAAGGCAAAGTGGTCGCGTATGCTTCACGACAGTTGCGTCCACACGAAAATAATTATCCCACTCATGATCTGGAATTAGCAGCAATGGTACATGCCCTAAAGATCAGGAGGCATTACCTTAATGGAAACCGTTGCGAGGTGTATACGGATCACAAGAGTTTGAAGTATATCTTCACTCAACCGGACTTAAATCTCCGTCAGCGAAGATGGCTGGAATTGATTAAAGACTATGATCTGGGAATCCACTACCATCCCGGTAAAGCTAATGTAGTGGCAGATGCTTTAAGCCGGAAGAGCTACTGCAACTCCACCAGTACGGAAGAGATGAGCAACCAGTTACAGCAAGACTTCGAAAGGCTGAACCTCAGTATTGTTGAACATGGGTTCGTGTCCGCTCTAGAAGCACGACCAACGCTCGTGGAGCAAGTCCGAGCAGCTCAAATTAAAGATCCGGAGATAGCAGAGCTCAAGAAAAACATGAGGGTCGGAAAGGCCCGAGATTTTTCCAAAGACGAGCATGGCACGATATGGATGGGGGAAAGACTGTGCGTCTCGGAAGACAAAGAGTTAAAGGAGTTAATACTCACGGAAGCCCATCAAACTCAGTATTCAATCCACCCCGGGAGCACCAAGATGTACCAGGATCTTAAGGAAAAATTTTGGTGGGTTAGCATGAAAAGAGAAATAGCTGAATTTGTCGCACTCTGTGACGTATGCCAGCGAGTCAAGGCAGAACATCAAAGGCCCGCAGGACTGTTACAGCCTCTCCAAATTCCGGAATGGAAATGGGAAGAAATTGGAATGGATTTCATCACAAGTTTGCCAAGAACATCGTCTGGACATGATTCTATTTGGGTCATTGTAGATCGACTCACGAAGGTGGCTCATTTCATTCTTGTGCACACTACCTACTTCGGAAAGAAGCTAGCAGAACTCTACCTCGCAAGAATCATGTGTTTGCACGGAGTGCCTAAGAAGATCGTATCGGATCGAGGAAGCCAGTTCACCTCAAAGTTCTGGCAGAAATTACAAGAAGAATTGGGAACCCGTTTGAATTTTAGCACGGCTTACCATCCGCAAACCGATGGCCAGACTGAGCGAGTGAACCAAATACTTGAGGATATGCTCAGAGCCTGTGCACTCGATTTTGGAGGAGCATGGGACAAGAGTTTGCCTTATGCCGAGTTCTCCTACAACAACAGCTACCAAGCCAGCCTGCAGATGGCACCATTTGAGGCGTTGTATGGCAGGAAGTGCCGCACCCCACTCTTTTGGGATTAGACCGGAGAACGACAACTGTTTGGGACTGAAGTCTTGAGTGATGCAGAAGAAAAGGTCAGAACCGTCAGAGAAAGGTTGAGAATCGCGCAGTCTCGACAGAAAAGCTATGCCGACAATCGTCGAAGGGAGCTAGCTTTCGAAACAGGGGACTATGTGTACCTTCGCGTCACACCGCATCGGGGAGTACACCATTTCCAAACTAAAGGCAAATTGGCACCACGCTTTGTGGGACCATACAGGATCCGCGAACGTTGAGGAGAAGTTGCTTACCAGCTTGAGCTTCCACCCAACATGGTTGGTATCCACGATGTATTTCACGTCTCGCAATTGAAGAAATGTTTGAGAATACCGGAAGAGCAGGCCAGTCCCAATCAAATTGAGATTCAAGAGGACTTGACTTATGTGGAGAAGCCGATTCGTGTTCTCGAAACCAGCGAGAGGAGGACCAGAAACAAAGTTACCAGGTTCTGCAGAGTTCGGTGGAGCCATCACTCCGAGAAAGAAGCTACATGGGAAAGAGAAGATGAATTGAAGGCCGCCCATCCACACCTCTTCGCCAGCACCTCCAAATCTCGGGGTCGAGATTCCGTTTAAGGGGGGTAGGTTTGTCACACTCTAAAGTTTCCCCAAATCGTAAAAATCAAGTACAATAATTTATCTGAGAAATTGTTTAATTAATCTGGAGAAAAATCCAATTAATTAATGCATTAAAGAAGTGGAATTAGCAAGGTGGAATTTTTCTTGAGTTCCCCATGTCAAAATACATTAACAGGATTTTTAGTGGAATTTTCAGAGCCCTAGAAATAATTTTAAACCAATTAAAATCAATTTGAAATTTAATTTAATCCCAGGGTTTTCCTTTCCCTTTTTCTTTTCTTTTCCTTTTGTTTTCCCTCTCTTGGGCCGACGGCCCATCCCAGCCTCGCGCGCGTGCGCGCCGTCTCCTCCTTGCTGGGCCGGCCTAGCCGGCCCCCTTCCTCGCGCCTGCCTCCCTCCTCCCTCGCGGGCCGGCCGAAGGCCGTGGCCCGGGAGCGTCGCGCTCGCCCGCCGGTCCGGGCCACCGACAGGTGGGCCCCACCTGTTGGGGTCGTCTCCCTCCTCCGGCCGGCAGAACCGGAGGGGAGTAACCGCCCGGCCGCCGTCTCCGCCCCTTCCCCGTCCCCCGCGCGCTCCGTGCGTGTGTGCGCCCACGCCGCGCCCCACTCCGCCCGCAACCGCCGCGCGAGAGGGGCGGGATCCCCCTTTTCCCGACCTCTCTCTCTCTCTCTCCCTCTCTCCCACTCCGCCGCCGATTACGCCTCTCCCGGCCACGATCTCCTGATTCCACGCGCTTTAAATCGTTCCCCGTGTGCTCCTCTCGCTTTTTCCCGTCTTCCCGAGCCTCCCCGTGCATCCCTCCGCCCTAGCGCCGCCTTGCTCCCGCGCCGCCGCCGTCCGCCGACTTCGGCCGAGCCCCGCACGCATCCACCGCCGCGCCGGACTCCGCCTCTCGGCCGAGCGCTCGCGCCGCCGGATCCGCGCCGGAGCACCGCCGCCCCTCCCTTCTTCTCCGCCTCCGGTCGAGCTCGGTGAGCCCCTCTTTTTCCTCTCCCTCTCCTTTCCCTCTCCCGATCCCGGCCGCGCCGCTCCTCTCCGCGCGTGCGCCCGAGAGCCGCGCCGCCGCCCGTCCCCACCCGCGGCACCGCTCGCCGCCTTCGGCCGCTGGCTCCGGCTGCCGCTGCAGCCGCATGCCATGGGTGGCCGGCCGAGCTCGGGCCGTGCCACCCAGCCACCAGCCGCTAGCACCTGTGCGCCTTGGGCCGTTGGATCGGCCACTCGGGCCGATCCCGGCCGTTCCCTGCCCGTCCCGCGTGGCTGCCGCGTGGCCGCCGCGTCGGCGCCACACGTGCGCCATGTGGTGCGCCGCGGCGCCGTGGACCCGTGGACTCAATCCATGGTGGACCAGCCGCCGCCGCCCGGTGACGCCAGCCCTGGGGTTAATTGCGCAATAAATTAATTAAGGTTTTTCTTTCCATAGTAAAAACACAGATAACTTCAAAAATTAATTAAGTCCATTCAAATTTCATTAATCTCATAAAAATGCAGAGAATCCATTAAAAATGGTTTTGTGCTTTGTTTTAGTAGACTTATAGCATGTATTGTTGTTTGCTTTGTTTGTCGCGTAGATTCCGGCAATTCTGACGCTCCCGTTTATTTCGAAATCGTCGCAGAAGTTGCTTCAGCTCAAGAGCAAGGCAAGTCATGCTTCACATTGATCATATTGCTCCTAAATTTACAAATACCTTATTTTTCTGTAAAAGCTGCATTATTTCATAATGTCATTTTATGTGAGTTCTTACCTATTGTACTCAGCCAATTATATTGATTATCTTGTACCTTTAACAGCTTGGGTAATTAATTCATTGTTCGCTGATTTAGGAGTGCTTAGCCATGCTTAGCTAACTTAGCTCACTAAAGGGGATCACCTTAAATAATTAATTAATGTAGTCCATATGGTGACACTTTGGTTTAGGAGCCACCATGGTAATAATAATTAATCAAAACATGCTAACGGTGGGCTGTGGATGCATGGTTTTGATGGAAGCACCCATGGCAATTAAGGACCGGTTCACGGGAAATCCTGGAAGAAATACCGTGCGTACCACAAGCCAACATGAGCAATGGCTGGACTTGTAGTGTAGCTTTCCTTTAGCTAACGTACACTGGCTAGGGTGAGCGTGATGGAGTGCGGATGGACCCTGCGACGGTCTATGTGGCTGCCGGATTCACCAAGGCACGAGAGGGGGCTGCCCACTGCCTTTTGAGGAGTGGGGGCGAAACCTGAGGTGGTACGATTGGTTAGAGGGGGTTATGCGAAGGGTCTTGTCACAGTCCCTTTCCGGGGTACCGTGGTGGTATACCGGCACGCGGAAACGTGTCGTGGGGCTGTGTCTTGTGGGTACAAATGTACACCTCTGATCAGAGTAGAACTATTCGAATAGCCATGCCCGCGGTTATGGCCGGTCAACCAGATTCACCGTGATTAGTCCCACTTTCTTAATAATTGGATTTACTGGAACTGGTTTAGTTCAGGTGGATGGTTTGGGCCTGTCGCAACGTGGTGTAGCGTTGGACAGTGATGGTTAATATTGATCAATTAATTCAACGTTTTACTACTGCTTTCAACTACTGTTTTGAAATGCTTACTTTATGCAAATAAACCCTTGCCTGCCTTTGGAATACCGTGCATCATACCTTCCTTCCCGGTATGACTTGTTGAGTACAGTGGGTAGTACTCAGCCTTGCTTAATTTTTCCCCACACCAGAAGAGGAGTATGCGTCCAATGGAGGCTTCTCAGAGGAGTAGGCTTCGTCCGCCGTCGAGGATGCTTGTGGAATGGTGCCAGCCCGCTGCAAGAGTCTTGCTCTTAGTTTAGTTTGTTTTCGTCTTTCCGCTGCATTTCTGTAAGACTTTTACTGTGTTCGTAAGACGTGGATCTGTATGTCAACATTGTCGTCTGTGTACCCTGGCTGGTCCTGGACAGGGAAATCAATACACATTCAGTTTCGGAAATTCTGGTAGTGAATTTCCAGGCGTGACAATGTCCCGGCTGAGACGAACGGCAGTGACAAGGCCCGCCATCCCCCACCCTCAGGTGAGAGGGAGGCCTGAGCATAGGGGGAACAAGGTCCAGGAGGCGGTGGCAAGACGGCGGCGGCGGCAGATTGGCGGTGACGATGGCGGTGGCAGCAAGATGGCGGCGGCGACTGCGCACCAGCCACACCGGCACCCGACGGCAGCGCGCCGGCTCTCCACATCGCGCGGCTGCGGGCGACAGTGGCGACGGTGGCGGCGGAGGCGGCGGCGGCAGCCCGCGGGCAGGCAGCGGCTGCAGGTGACGACGGCCGTGCGGCGGTGCCCGCTTCGGCCTTCCCCACCGTGGGCAGGCGGCGACGGCAGATGGGCGGCAGCTACGATGGCTGCAGGCGACGGCGGCCGCGCATTGGCGCCCGTCGGCGGTGCTCGACTGCAGCCTCCTCAATGGCAAGCGACGGTGTGTGGGGGATGGGTTAGGAAAAACCATAACCACACCTCCCCCCTCCCTGCTTTAGCCGGCCAGGCCAGGTCGACCCATTAGCGGCCCACGCTAATAGGCTGTCGGGCCAGCCCCTCCCCCCGAGCTAGCCACTGGGCCGGACCGCTTTGTGCACCCGCGCCTTACCCCCCTCCCTTCGGCCTCTTGGACCAAAAGCGGTGGTGGGCCAAAACCGAGATTGTCTCGGCCCACCACCCAGTTATCTTTATATTTCCCGAATTTATATTTTAGTACCTGACCTTTAGTCAATTTACTTTCCGCAAATAATCAGAGACTATACATTTCTTCTCAGCACCCTGTAACTCTCTGTTATTGTAAATATGAGTTTGTTTCAGCACTCTATGTATTTCCATGTCCTTTATTTTACAATTACTTTGCAAAATTTATTTTATCGCCCTATTTTTTATTTAATGCAAATATGCCATAATTTCTCAAAATTTTGGCAATCACAATGTAGGTGAGATGGCAACCAAAGAGTTTGATATCCTCGCTCTTGATGGTTCTAATTTTCCTATTTGGGCGATGGATCTCAAAGTGAATATGTCGACAAATGGACTATACAGATGTATAGATGAAACAACTGAAGGGAGCGTTAACCCTTCTAATTTGTCTAAATACTCCACCTTGAAAGTAATAAGGAGTCATATCCACCAGGATTTGAAAATGGAGTACATGTATGAGGAGGACCCACACGCTTTGTGGACATCTCTCAGAAATCGATATGAACAGCATAAAGCGATTATCCTCCCAGAGGCAACGCATGAGTGGAACCACTTGCGCCTACAGGATTACAAAACTGTAGATGAGTTTAATCATGCTGTTCATAAGATATGCTCTACGCTCCGGTTTTGTGAGAATGAACCTTCTGAAGCGGAGAAAATTGAGAAGACTCTGTCTACAATGCTCCCGTCAGAAAGGATCATTACTCAACAATACCGTGAGAAGAATTTTACATCCTACTCTTCACTCATTTAGACATTGAAACAGGCTGAAAAGAACCATGAGCTCACTGTATGGAACTCAAACCAGCGTCCGTTGGGCACTACACTACTGCCTGAAGTTCATGCGAATGTGAAGAAAAATGTCCCGAATGGGAATACACAGACTAAAAATTCTTCAGACAAGGGCAAGCGCAAGAGAACCAAAAAGCCACGTGGGAACGTTCAAAAGGGGAAAGGCATTTCTAAGCTCAAAAATGATAGTGGCAACAAGACCACCTGCTTCAGGTGTGGTTGCTACAATCATATAGCTAAGAAGTGCAGAACCCCTAAGTACCTTGTTGATCTATACATGAAGTCCATGGGTCATACACAGAACACCCAGAAACATGAAGCACACTTCGTCTCTCAAGTGTTGGAGACTGGAGCTATGGACCCCATCCCTAAAGGAGCGGGACCGAGCAAAACCAAAACTCAGCCAAGTGAAGAGGAAGACTTTATGGACATCGATGACATGCTCATGGAATATGCTTCCAACGACATTTTTGGATACCTCAAATAGTCTCCATAGCTTTAATTTAAATTTGCAAAAGTAATCATTGTAATAAAGACATGATGTTGCTACTCCATTTATCAGTTGTAATAAATGCACTGGCTATATTAATATATTTCTATGTGTTTCTCTATATTTTGCTTTTATTCTTATGAATTTAAATTTTGCATTATATAGATTGTTATGGGAGCCAATCCAATGGAAGAAAAGATATGCCTAGTGGACAGTTGTACCACTAACACTATACTTAGGAAATTCAAATTTTTTCAAACTCTCACAAAGAGAGGAGGACAAGTTTTGACTATCGCAGGACGCGATGCTATGATTGTTGGTTTCGGTAGGGCCACTATCATACTTTCAATGGGTACACAAATAAATATTGAGGAAGCATTCTTGTATCCCGATTCAACACGTACCCTGCTAAGTTATAGAGATATCCGGAAAAATTGGATTCATGTGGAAACACATGAAGAAAACAATGAGGAGTTCCTCCTCTTGACAAAAGATACTGGATATGGCAAACAGACACTTGAAAAGGTGCCTTCTCTCCCGTCTAGATTGTACTACACATACATCAAACCCGTACCTTATGTTGCATACAAAGTGATTTTTCAGAATGTGGATGCATTCAAAACTTGGCATGAACGCCTTGGCCATCCCAGCATCGGGATGATGAGAAAAATCATGAGCAATTCAAGTGGACATGGTATGAACGATAGAAAATTCCCAGAATCCTCAGATTTTGTGTGCACCTCATGTACCACTGGGAAATTAATTTTGAGACCCTCACATCTTAAAATAAAGGTTGAACCACTAAAGTTTCTTGAACACATTCAAGGTGACATTTGTGGCCTCATTCAACCATTATCTGGACCATTCACATACTTCATGGTTCTAATAGATGCATCCACAAGGTGGTCTCATGTGTGTCTATTATCGACACGGAACCATGCATTTGCAAAATTGATTGCACAAGTCATCAGACTTAGAGTAAGTCAATCTGAACACCAGATAAAATCAATCAGATTGGATAACGCTGCAGAATTTTCTTCCAAAGCTTTCAATGATTATTGTATGGTTTTAGGAATTGAAGTTCAACATTCTGTACCATATGTTCACACACAGAATGGTTTAGCTGAATCTCTTATCAAGAGAATAAAGCTTATTGCCATATCACTATTGCAAAAATTGTAACCTACCAACCTCATGTTGGGGTCACACAGTTTTACATGCTGGTGACTTAATACAATTGTGTCCAACTGCATACCATACAGCTTCCCTGTTGCAATTGGTTCGTGGTGATCCTCCTAATATTTCCTATCTATGGAAATTCGGTTGCGCTGTATACGTACCGATCTCACCACCAAAGCGTATATCTATGGGCCCTCACAGGAAAATGGGGATCTATGTGAGGTATTTATCTTCGTCGATCATTAAATACCTGGAGCCCCTTACAGGGGATTTACTCACACCCCGGTACGTTGATTGTATCTTCAATGAAGGACATCTCCCGGCATTAGGGGGAGAATTCAAGTATCACACTGAATGCCCAAAAATAAATTGGGATGCCTTTGACACCCTAAAGGAGGATCCTCGTATCACAGAATCTGAACTTCAAGTTCAAAGGATCATTGATTTACAGGTTACTGCAAACAATTTTCCACTCATTTACTGTGAGTAAAAGTGTCACAAAATCATACATTCCTGCAAAGAATGTGCCAGAAAGAATAGAGGTACCAAACAAAACTATTCAAC
Organism: Oryza officinalis; assembly: GCA_008326285.1. Classification (NCBI taxonomy): domain Eukaryota; kingdom Viridiplantae; phylum Streptophyta; class Magnoliopsida; order Poales; family Poaceae; genus Oryza; species Oryza officinalis. The sequence continues at coordinate 56,373,936 of BDMV01000001.1, read as the reverse complement.
TCCCTTCCTCAAAAGAGAGTGAGAGAAGTAAGGCAAATCCTCGCAAGCGCACGAGGAAACAGAGGAAAGAATCCTCTGACATAGAAAATGAAACTCAACCTCAAGTTGAGAGACACCAAGTGAATTTATTCAATCCACTCCCTACGTCAACAGTGCACTCAATTTCTGATGATGGGACATTGGGACACCCCGATGCGGTCATATTGGAAAATACTGAGCCGTCAACTGGGGTACATGAAATTTCCATAAACTATGTTGAGTATGGAGAATCATTCGACCGTAAGACTACAATTGTCAACATATACTTTGTCTCATCAGTTGCAGATACCATCCAAAATGATCCAGATCCAAAATCCGTGGTAGAATGCAAGAAGCGCTCGGACTGGAACAAATGGAGGGAAGCAATTGAAGCAGAATTAGCCTCCCTCAATAAAAGAGAGGTATTCTCATCAGTAATACCTACACCTCCCAAAACCTTCCTGTGGGTTTCAAATGGGTTTTCATCCAGAAGCGGAGTGAGAACAATGAGATGGTGAGATATAAAACGAGGCTTGTAGCACAAGGGTTCATGCAGAGACCCGGCATTGATTTCAATGAAACATATTCTCCAGTCATGAGTGGAATTTTGTTCCGATACTTGATATCACTGGCAACCCAAAAGCGTCTATCTATGCAGTTGATGGATGTCGTGATAGCATATTTATATGGGTCACTAGATTCGGACATATACATGAGGGTCCCCGATGGGATCCCTATACTGAATGATAACACAAATCGTAATATGTATTATGTAAAGTTCAAAAGATCACTCTATGGTCTTAAACAGTCAAGTATAATGTGGTATAACCGATTGAGAGAGTACCTTCTGCAGAAGGGTTATTCAAATAATGATGATTGCCCATGCATTTTTATCAAAAGATCCTCCATAGGATTTTGCATCATATCAGTGTATGTAGATGATTTGAACATCATTGGTAACACACAAGATATTGATGAAACCCGCAACCATCTTAAGACGGAGTTTGAGATGAAGGATTTGGATTAAACCAGATTTTGCTTATGTTTGCAAATCGAGCACCTTCACTCGGAAATTTTAGTGCATCAATCTGTCTATGTCCAGAAATTATTGGAGAAATTCAATATGGACAAAGCATACCCAAATAAAACCCATGGTTGTTCGATCTCTCGATAAAGAAAAGGATATATTTCGACCACGGGAGGAGGGAGAAGAGATATTAGGACAAGAATATCCTTATCTCAGTCTTATCGGAGCACTCATGTACCTTGCAAATAATACTAGGTTTGACATTGCATTTGCAGTAAATCTATTGACAAGACATAGTGCTGCCTCAACTAAGCGTCATTGGACCGGAGGAAAACAAATCCTTAGGTACCTGAATGGTACTAAGGATCTTGGCTTATTCTTTCAGAAAACTGATGATCCTAGCTTAGTTGGATACACTGATGCTGGCTACATGTCTGACCCCCACAATGCCAGATAACAGACAAGTTTTGTATTTCTTCATGGATGAACTACCATATCATGGAAGTCATCTAAACAAACATTAGTAACTACCTCCATAAATCATTCTGAAATCATCGCACTATTTGAAGCATCACGTGAATACGTGTGACTCCGCAGAATAATAAACCACATTGAACAATCTTGTGGTATTGGTTCCTCAGAATCACCTACCATTATCTATGAAGATAATGCTGCTTGTATTACACATATGCAAACAGGTTATATTAAGAGTAACATCACCAAACATATTGCTCTAAGTTGTTTTATCCTCATGAGCTTAAGTAAAGTGGAGAAATAAACATCTTACAGACAAAGTGGATAATCTGGCAGATCTCTTTACTAAGTCCCTATCTGCTTCCTTGTTTGAGAAATGTGTTGAGGGAATTGGTATAAGACGGCTCAGAGACTTGCAAGTTTCAGGGGGAGACTCTCTGAATGATGGATCTTGTTAAACGCTTCACATTGTATTTTTTTCTTTTATGAGTTTTTACCATTAGGTTTTCTCATACAAAGTTTTTAATGAGACAATGTCTGATGCAAGCATATACCTTATCTCATGTTTTTCCTACAGGGGTTTTTCTAGAGATAAAACAAGGTTGTCCGCGTCAGAATATCCCAGTTGTCCGTGTCAGATCATCAGAAGTACAGACCCTATGCCTGTGTAAGCTAGCACTTGGTTTGCCGTTTAAATCAAGCATTTAAAAGGTTGATATGATTCCTCTTAACTGAAAGCTACAGCTACTAACTTGCAGATTGCAATGGGCATGGCAAGTGTGAACTGCTGTTGCACTGGAATGATCCCATTCAGCTATATACCAGTGGTTTAGCACTAATTGCTCTATTAAGATAATGCCAGCAAAAAGATGAGCAGAACATCAGCATCAGACCCACCGGTGTCGTGGACGTTTAAAAGTAAGCCAGCCACAATCTTCCTCTGTTCCCTACCTTCAGTTTCCTAGCTACTTTCTAAGGGTGACATTGATCTGATCATACCATCATCACATAGTTTATCATAGGTATTAGTAAAATCATCTTCAGAACCGTTTCCTCTTGTATCACCCATTTTGGAGGACAAGTCTTCTATACTTTACTGCCTTTTTTCTGTTGTTGAGAATATGCAAGATCATTGCGTATCTCACTACAAGAAAAGGTGAAGAGGCGAAAGATAGATACCCCAAGTCCACTTACAAAACTGGTAAAGTCTGCACTTTTGACCGTCGTCGGTGTGAAGCTGCACTCTGCCGTCAAACTCGCGTGCTCTTTGACAGATTTAAAGCGATTAAGTACTCCAATCTTATGGTTATCCATTCTGCAGTGTTCTTTTCGCAGGTTAAGTGGCGTTGTGTTGGTTCTATGTACCAATCGGCGAAGATACCGTGCCATGGATCATAGGCAAGTGAACAATTTTTTTTTCTAAAGAAGCTTCGCAAGTGAAAAATGGAATAGCTAGTAGTTGGGTTTCAGAGGCATATTAGTTTCCCTGAAGATATCAAGCAGTTGAGGTAAGTTAACCAACCCGGGCCATCCAGAAGCAGCTGCGAAACACACACGTATCCGTCTTGAGTATTAATAAAAAATTGACTTGTAATCTTGGTTTTATTCTACACGGTTGTCATCAAATCTGCACCAGGAAAACGAAATGAAACATCTGTCTGAGGGAGATGGTAAATATCTTCCAAGTTACCCTTCAGCTGAACATTTTTGTTGTGCTCTAGTTGCAGCGTATCCAACACTTCCGCTATAATGTTTTTTTCAAGACAAGATGTTATTAGCCCATATAAGTATAATACAATACTAAATTTAAACACTAAACATGGCATAATTTCTGCGTACGGAACTAGAACACTTCATTCCAGACACAGTCTGAATCCTGAATATGACCAGTCTTGTTTTCTGAAAACCATGGGAGCCTCGCAACAACAACACCTCATCAGTTCGTCATCATACGGTCACACTGTTCATGACCTCCTTAGATTGAAAAAGACTGGTCTAATAGTATATTGTTGGTATGTCAAGCACCTGAATTCTTCAGCTACAGGAGGGGAACAGTTTTAGTGTGCACCCTTCACAGTGGTCAAAGTGTATCCCTGCAGACACAAGTGTCATTATCTTGGACTGATCAATGCGACCCGTACTAAAAAGCAACTCGATATGGTTCCCAAAAAAAATATCAGCCGAACAGATCATGGCTAGCAATTTCTTTTTCTACTGGAGCTGAAAACTACAGCTTGTGTTTGTCTCTCTGACTTTTTGTTAGTCGTCCCCTGTTTTTTGGGGGTTACTAATGAGCCGCGTGGACATTATTATCATATCCTCTAGATCATCTTATTACCAACTTGGTATTTTTCGAAACGAATCACCAAGTTGCTATGAAACTATATATGGATGTTTGTCAGCAAAGTCCCTAGTTGTTTGGTATGAAATCATAGATAGTGTTCTTATTGCAGTCGTTCCAAAGGTTGTTGGAGAAGCAGTCTACTCGTTTAATTTCAGCTGAACAGTGTCAAATACTACAGCTGAACAGTGTCAAATTGAGCACAGCTTTGGTAAAACACAGAAATTTATGAGATAGTGGGATGTTTACATGGTTTCGGAAAGTAGGTTAAGGAGTAGGTCTCCGGTCAAATTATTTGACCTCTTAATTTGTTTGGGTAATTTTAATTTCAAATAAACTCAATATGTGCAGAAGGGCACTGGCTACAGTTGATACTGTCAGGAAAATTCAGAGCTAGGTCGTTTTCAGCTGAACTCTAAACTTAGCTAGAGAGTTGAGTGCTTCTATCAAGCGAATCTCATAATCTTGTACTTTATGCTTGCTCTTGATTCCATTTGTCTGTGCCACCGTACGATGCTACGAACAAATTATTTCGATGTTGCTACGGGATAGTGACGGCTGTTTACAATCAATCGTTTTATATCCATGATCTTAAATGACAATTCTCTTGTGCGATTTTTAGACAATTACTATTAAATCTCTACTATTATAAAAATCAAAGATATTTTTGTCAGAATTTCGATACGTTATCTGTGTTTAAATTGGTTATATGCCGTCTATATCCAATTCGATGTGAGACTAGAATAACTATTATACACCTCTATCCCAGCCTAACCCTTTTCCCTTCAAGCCCAACCCAACTGGCCCATACCGTCCCACGCGTCTCTACTCGGTGTCACGCGTGTCCCTTTTTCAATTGATGTCTTTTTTCCTCTCTCTCCTTTTTTGTTTTATTTTTCTTCTTTTCTTTTCTTTTGATAATGCTGATCCTTTCCCTCTCCTTCCAATCTTCTCTCTTTTCTCTTCCTTTTATCTTTTTTCCTCCTCTTTTTCTCATCCAAAACTTTCTTCTCATAAATATTTTTCTTTTGAATTTATCATTGTTTAAATTGTGTATGAAATAAGTTTGTTATTTTGATAATGCTTTCCATCTACAATAAAAGAAACTTTTACTAATTTTATAATAAAAGAAATTTTAATCTTTAGCCCATGAGGTATAGCAAAATACACATGCATCAACTTATAAAATAGCCACCCGATCAATTTTTGAGGCTATGCAGAGATGTATATATGGAATTTTTCGTGTGATGACGCATGAAGCGAGCGCAACCGGATTCAATGTTATATATGATTTCTGATTTGGTTTTGCTATTATTTTATAATTTTTTCAGTTTATTATTTAAATTAACAGAGTTTTTATCATTCATAAAAATTATACTCTCTTACGACACACGGAAATTTGGTTACTTACAAAATAATCACTATGCGTTTTGAGGTCAAACCCCCCCCCCCCCCCCCCCCCCCCGCCAAAGCACAGAACAATCCAAACTACCACCAGAAAAGTAGCAGCCATCAATTGCATCATCTCACCGTATAAACAAGACAAGCAACCAAGCCATGTCACTCTCTACATTTTTCCTTTCTCATAATAAAAAATCAAAATAAGACCTGACCTGTGGGCCCGGTTTGTCAGAGGAGGAGACCACCGGGGCGACTAGTCCGGCCGCACGACGCGAATGCGGTCGCCGATGGTTGAACCGCGGCGAACGCCTTCCCTACTTTCCTCCTCGCTTCTTCTTTCACACGAGCACGGGGACCTAGCGCGCAAATAGGGTATTCCACGAGGGCCTAGATGCAATTTTGACCGAATAAAATATGGCGCGAAAGGCTAATGGGACAAGTATTTTAGCGCGCCGCATGAAGCAAAAGCCGCCATTAATAACTCCCCGGATTCGCAAAGCACACCTTCCTCCTCCTCCTCCTCCTTGCTCCTGTTCAAAGCCCCACCAACCCACCGCACCCAGGTCGCCCTCGCCTCGCCCTCGCCGCTGTAGCCGCCGCGCGGTGGGGCGCGACGCGATCCCGGAGGAAAGGGAGGGGCGCGGATGTGATTGGGGGAGAGTCGCGTCCGCGTCTGCCGGTGAATGCGACAGCCGCACGGGCTAAAAGTTGCAGCAGGAGGGAGGAGCAGTAGTATATGTCCCCCGCGCGCGGGCTGTTGCTGTGGGTGAAGGTGCGGTGTTCGTTCGCCTGCCGCCGAGTTGTTGTTGAGGGCAATCTCCCGCTGGGCGCTTCGTCGGCTGGTGCGCCCCGATCGAGCTGCTGAAATTGCTGTTCGGATTGGAGCGGCCGGACGGTCTGCGTTTGATTGCAGGTTAGCTTCTTCGGTTGGGGTTTTTTTTCTTCTGTTTGCCTTGCTGGCGATTCCTCGCGGATTGTGTGCGGTTGCTCTGTTCAGGATTCGGTTTTGGTGCGAGTTCGATCTTCTTGTTTTCTTTTCTTCGATTGAAATAGTTTTCTCGTTATTTGAAAAAGCTTGTAATTTTCTCCCTATTCGTTGTTCTCCTGGTTTCTCGGTCTTCTTCGGCTCCTCGCTTCTCTTCTTGGTATTTGCACCTTGCAGCTATAAAAGTTTGTACTTTTGGTGAAAATATCGACGGAGAAGGTAACGCGGAAAAGGGCATATTTGTCGCCATAAAAATTTACCTAACGTTGACAACCATTAGTAGCCTGAAGTCCTGAACTTTGTGTACTGTGCTCTTGTGCCGTACAGTCTGCAGGTTTAGTTGGGAAGTCCCAGTTGCTGGTTGTGATGGCTCTTGCTGTCAGTGTTAATAGGTTGTTTTCACCTTATGTGGAGCTTAAGTAACTTCCAAGCTCGCTTACTTTTCTTTAGTCAAGAGGAGAGTTGATTTTGATTGTGCCGGGCCATATTTTCTCCATGGTTGTTGGTTTGAACACACCATAGGTAGGTCAGGCGCGTTAAGCATCATATGGAGTTGACACGCTTTCACACCTTAGATACTGGATGCTAGTCTTCTATGAGAAGGATAAGCGCCTCCATTTTGGACTAATCGATCATTTAGAATGATAGCAAGCGTGCTGGATGTCTGGATCGAGCAGGGATGACTAAGTTGCTCACTTGCTTCTGATTCTCTTGTACAGACATGGCAAACTTCGGAGGTTGTCGGCGCGCGGCGATCGTGGTTGTTCTGTGCATTTGTCATTTGAATGTCGTAAGGGGACAGAGCACTGATCCTGGTGAAGGTAATATACTAGTAATCTCTAGTAGGTCATGTGCTGTACTGCATTTGCTTGCTTGCTTTCTGTTATACTTTTGAGCCAGGCAGTTTGAATTGCCAGAGCCCAGAATGCTACTAGCTCTATAGTTCAGGAAGACAGAATTGGCTTTAAGCTTTCAATTATGCATATCCCATCTCTGCGTATGTAGTGTTATGTTTTGAAAGTATCTCGAAGATCCCATTCCCCCCATCTGAACCTGTTGTGAATTGTCTATTTCTACAATGTTTATGCCATCAATTGCTGCACACTCATTGTTGTCGCACCAGTAATCAGTTATATTCATGTAGTAATTTAAAAAGTTCATGATATAACAGGTTTTTAATTAAAGAAGTTCATAATATTGCAGATTTTAAATTAAAGAAGTTCACAATATTGTAAGTAAACTTAGTCTTAAATATGATTGCTTGGCAATTACATAACATTATATTAGTTAATCTGGTATGAACAACTTTGTTAGAGAAGTAGAATAATAATTATTTGAAAGGGTTGCTTCCCAGTAGTTCTTCCAAAGAAATATCTGAAGAATAATTTTTTTATAGATACTCTGAAGATAGCTGTGCAATCAAAGTAAGAAGAATCATTATTAGGTTTTTTGTTGTTGCTGAGATGTGTGATGCTTAGTTTAAACAGTAATATTGACTCCTCAGATACTTAAAATTTTAAAACTGCTGTGAATTGAACTGTTTCCCTCTTATGTGCAGTAAACGCTCTCAGAGCTATCAAAGGCAGATTAATTGATCCGATGAATAATCTTAAGAATTGGAATAGTGGAGATCCATGCACATCACGTTGGAAAGGAGTCTTCTGTGACAATATACCAATCAATAATTATCTTCATGTAACAGAATTGTATGATAAGCTTTCAACCTTATTATTTTATACACTTACTCTTCTCCCTCTTTTTTTAGTGGTAAGCGGTGCTTGTTCTTTCCCAAGTACTTGTTGAGTGAGCCCTCTGCAGTTGTTGTTTGTATAATTGTCTTAGCTCCAGCCAGAGGTTCTGGCTTTCTCTCCTTTTCTTTAAGCAGGGCTCACCACTTGTACTATGATTTTACTCCCTCTTAATGCAAAATGTGCAGCCCTCCTGCATCTTTCTGAAAAAAAAGAGAAGAATACCTCAGCCTTGACTGGGTAAAATAATTCAAGTTCCCATTGTGTTCGCTATCATCAATGACACATACCTCTAGTTACTTTTAGCCTAAGTTGCTATTTTCATGTTTTGGTCAAAGCCGGGGTCTTTCTCTAATGAAAATCCATTTTGCATTCTGATATCTGTTTATTATCTACTTCTGTCCATTCTGTATGATGTGCAATATGATAATTGGATTTCCAATATCATGCTAATTTTTTCTCTTGAAATTGCATACTTTTTCTGGATGTAGGCAGTTATTTAAGATGAATCTTTCTGGGACTTTGGCACCAGAGATCGGTCTTCTATCTCAATTGAAAACATTGTAAGTTCCAACTTGATAGAAAGCTGAAATTGCTAACTGAATTTAAAGATATTGTATCTCACGAGGTTCTACATTTAGTATGTTTTAAGCAAAAAACATAATTCTGACTCACAAGAATAAAGAAACTTACATAATATTATAAACCGGGACATAAAGGACTTGTTTCTTGCATGGTTGACTCTTATTGTGCATTTAGTCTCGTGAAGCCTTTTCTTTTGTTACATTTCCAAAATTTTATTACCTAACTGCTATATTTTGTTCTTTTGAAAGGGATTTCATGTGGAACAACTTGACTGGTAACATCCCGAAAGAGATAGGGAATATCCAAACACTCAGGCTTATGTAAGTTTCATCTGTGCAATCCAATTTTTGTGCTCTCTTTTTAGTGTGCACATTATCCACAGGCCGCAGCATCTTACAGTTTATCTTGCAAAACCACATAAGCTTAGGAATCTAAGGTTTCTTCATTGTCAGCAAGTATTTTATATACACACGGACAAAGTCCGGATTGCCCTTTTTAACCCAAAGGTACTGTGATGGGGCTAATAGTACTAAGCTTTGGACATATAGGATCCTTACAATAATATACTAGCTATAGCTTAAAGATATTTCATTTTGGTAAGTTCGTTTTGGTTCTAAATACTTGTTTTGGGTTTTCAGTGGAACATTTTCCATTAAATATCCCAATCAGTTGCTAATTGACAGTACTATCAGAGAGATGTGCAGACAGTTAATAGTGGTTGCATATTTCCACGGGTAAAACATCAGGATAAATTGATCCCCTTTTTGTGTAAAATGTTATCTCAATGAGACTACAGAGAGTTTATTCCAACTGCTTAATTTCAGTAAAATTTGCAAAGGACAAGTATGCACTGTAAAGTATTCTATATAAATTGCCATGAATTAAAAACTGACTATTGACGTGTCTTAGTTAAAGGCAGTATATCTTAGAACTTTTATACATCATGTGGCACTTTTTATTTTGAGGATTACTTTTATTACCTGTTTCCCAAGCATTAAACATGCAGTAAATGTTGTAGTTCTCTTTGCAGAGATTCTGTAAATTTCTTTATATGAATTGCATCCAGGATAATAGGTGCTTATATGTAACAAAATGTTGACTGTTGTCGCAACAACTTTTGCAGAACTTTGAACGGTAATCAGCTATCTGGTTCTTTACCAGATGAGATTGGCTATCTCCAGAACTTGAACAGATTACAGATAGACCAAAATGAAATATCAGGACCCATACCTAAATCATTTGCTAATTTAACAAGCATGAGACATCTGTAAGTATAAATATTTTAAATTTTGATCTTTCCTCCCATGTTGCCTCCATATTTTAAACTTAATTATAATCTTGACTCTTCTTCTACCGTCAGTCACATGAACAATAACTCATTAAGTGGGCAAATCCCATCAGAATTGTCCAGATTGCCTGAACTCCTCCATCTGTAAGTGGGACTTCACTTGTGTTTTTTTACCTTTTTTCTGTCAGTGAAGTTGAGAATGAGCTGTGTAATTAATTTTATCTTATACCACAAACTTGACAGCCTTGTGGACAGCAACAATTTGTCTGGACCTCTTCCTCCAGAACTAGCAGAGACTCGCAGATTACAAATACTGTAAGTGTATTTTTCTTTCTACCCTAATGTTGCTTTTAAAAATTTACCTACAGCGCATCAGAATGTCTCCTGTTTTCTTTGGACTGATATCTATCACTTCATTTAATTAACAGTATCATGGGTTTATAGTTTCTTGAAGCTGACTGATGATAACTTCAATTTCAAATGTTTGAAAATATTAAATGGTACTGTAAATTTGTTGAGCATGTGATATTAAGTCCAGAAATTTATTTAAGGTTTGGCTTTCTGCATCTTCTGATGCAGCGGCCAGGATGCTATATTCCATTATCTAAAAAATGTAAAAAAAAATACTAAGGCAATTTTATTATTTGCTAGACAGATAGAGCATTATATTCGAGAGCATTTTTTTATTCCTTTACTATTATGTATATGTATGTGGGTTTACATAACTTTTTATGAGCACAGGGCTTTCCGCTTGGGTAGTTTTTTGATACTTTGTTAGCTAGTGACACTCAATTCTTATATGTGCTACTTAAAGTCAGGCTGATAACAATAACTTCAGCGGAAGTTCCATCCCTGCTGCATATGAAAACATACCAACACTTCTAAAGCTGTGAGTCCAACCTTCTTTCCTTCACAAGTTCATGTTGTACTTTTGTTCTTCTTACTACTTGTAGATGCAGGGGACTTGATCGTTTTAGAAAGTACATAGGCCACCTTTAAGTTTGGATGGAGAAGATTAACATGGTACATAATACAATTGATTAATGTAAGCAGACTCCACTCGAAGTTTGATTTGTCGAGGCTCACGATGAGTAGAAATTCCTCACTGGAAAAGACAAAAAGAAAAAAAAAGGAGTAAAAATCAATCTTCTTATGCTAACAACCTAAGGTTTAGTAGATATGGTTGTTGTAGACTTATATCAGAAGTCCAGGAAATACAAAACAACAGAATCCAATCTCTATCATTCTTAAACTCAGACGAAGATATGTGCTCAGTAGATATTCCTTTTCACTTTACCAGGAGTCTTAGGAATTGCAGTTTGCAAGGAGGTATTCCAGATATGAGTGGCATTCCTCAATTTGGCTATTTGTAAGTACAGATCAAATATATCACTCATTTCATTTTATTAGGGGGGAAGCACACCATTGGTATGGTGGTTTAGTCATGGGTTCATGACTCCACCCAGCAAGGTTCAAATCCTAAGATTGGCCGTTCATTTTATGAATGAGAATAATCCAGGAGGTTATTATGTATACACCTTTACTAACTAACTCTGTCAAGTACTTTCAGGGATCTTAGCTGGAACCAACTGACAGGATCTATACCAACTAATAAACTTGCTTCAAACGTCACTACAATGTACGTCGTCGTTTATAAGAGCAATGATTTTTTACTTGTATTTTTCCCTTTAAAGAAAAGCTAATTTCTAGTTTTTGACAGTGACTTGTCACATAACTCTCTTAATGGAACTATTCCATCAAGCTTTTCAGGGCTGCCTAATCTTCAATTCCTGTAAGTAAATATTTAACTTGCTACATGTTTCTTTCGTGGCAACTATGCTTTTATATACTACACTGCCAACCTGCCCTGCCATCGTAAATTTATGCTTTCTCTGTTGAACTTGTGTTGTTTGTTGGCCAGTACTATTCTGTTACTTATTTGTTAGAGGTATATGATTATTTTTCAGATCGATTGAAGGAAATCACATAGATGGTGCAGTTCCATTGACAATTTGGAGTAACATCACTTTTGTAGGAAATCGAAGCCTTGTTGTGTATGATACTCTGCAACTGTACTTTCTGCTTTCTATTAGAGATATATGCATATGTAACGTATATTTCTTAAATAATGCAGGGACTTCCAAAATAATTCTCTTGGAACTATTCCGGCTGCATTTGAGCCTCCACAAGAAGTCACTATTCTGTATGTTTCTTTACCATGGAGATATGTCTTTATCAGTTTGCACTTCTTGCACACACATGCACAGCCCTTGTTCAGCTGTATATTTGTTTGCAACATGAAATTATCATACTGAAGATTTGAAACAATTTGGTGACTAACTGACTACTAGCATTTGTCTAATTATAGCTGGTTTAGCAGATGTTAAGGTTATACATATTCAAGATTATCTGTCAAAAGAATCGCACTTGTTTTTCAATTGAATCTTTACTGGCCTGACAAGCAATCAATTACCATCACCATCTTCTTTTTTCAGGCTTTATGGGAACCCTGTATGCACAAACTCTACTCCAGCTCGAGCTGCTCGTCTTTGCCAACCCACATCTGTAACTGAAGCTCCATCTGGACAGGGACCACAAGTTAGCATAAACTGTTCTCCTTGCCCAACGGATAAAAATTATGAATACAATCCATCATCACCCCTACCTTGTTTCTGTGCTGTGCCTCTGGGAGTTGGATTTCGGTTGAAGAGTCCAGGGATCTCAGATTTCCGTCCCTATAAGGAAGACTTTCAGAAAAATTTAGCCCATCTGTTGGTCCTGTCTGATTACCAAATATACATTGAACGGTACATATGGGAGGTCGGTCCAAGGCTGAATATGCATTTGAAGTTATTCCCAAACAATACAAATTTATTCAATACGTCCGAGGTTGTGCAGCTCAGACATCTACTTGCTGCATGGGAGATTACTCTATCAAATGTATTTGGTCCATATGAACTTCTCAACTTCACGCTTGGTTCCTATGAAAATGGTATGTACAATTTACTTTTCCGCCAAAGGTTGCCATTATGAACTAACAGTTGAAATGTGTCACATCATATGTGTAAATCTTTTGCCAAGACAAAAGGATACATAGTTTTGACTTTTAACCTGATTTTGCTCCCTATGGTATTCATAGAAAACATGATACATAGTAGTAGATAATGATCTCATGCAACATAATCAGTCTTGGTTACTACTTTTTATCTTCCGACATATTTGTCATCATGGTTATTTTTTAGAGGACAAATTGTCACAATATTTCAATGGAGGATAGATGAATGGAAAGAGGACCCATGCCCCAATATGCATTTCCTCAAGGTCTTCAACGGGTGAAGCACTGCACAACAATTAAAAAAAATGATTATGAAGTTTTTGAAAGGATAATTGTTCACCAAGGAATTAAGAATATATAACTTCTTGACTTATAGTTTACCACTACACATTTCAGATTGCTCAACAAAATATTCTACCCATTTTTAGTAACCCACTATATTGTGGCTTTATTTTTAGAGAAATTTTATGGTTCTTAAGAAAGTATCTCTAGGTACCTAAATTTTACACTAAAATTTTTAGTACCTCGAGGTAATTAATACCTGGAGGTACCAAATTTTATACTAGAAAATATGGTACCTCTAGATACATTTTTAAGGATGGTAAAATTACCCTTATTTTTATGTCTTTTTTTATTTATTTTGCAGAATTCCCAACTGTGGTGTCATCAGGTCTAAAGAGGGGCGCATTAGCTGGTATTTTGGCAGGGACAATCACTGCTTCCATTGTAGCGTCTGTGTTTACTACAATATTTATAATGAGAAGACGTTCAAAACGTCGAACTACATCTAGGCGGTCATGTAAGACATCATGTTTTTTATGCAGACAGCTTTCCATGTGCTACATAGGTAGCAGTGGCTACCTTAGGAACAGAAATCTAAGCTGAAAAAGAAATATCAGAAGCAATCATGTGTAGGAGCATCATTTAGTAGGAAGCTGTTTCTAATACTTTGCAATCTTGGAAGTACTAACTGAGCTGTGTTTCTTCTTTCCATGACCTCATTTGAATAAATTATATTGGGATTTTTTAGAGGTGAAAGAAAATCTTTAAATGTTGCAGTGCTGTAGCAAGTAATTTTTTAGGCTTCTAGTAGACAGTTCAAACTACAGCATCTAAAGACATATATCAATATATCATCGTGCAGTACTCTCAAGGTATTCTGTCAAGGTTGATGGTGTGAGATGCTTCACATTTGAAGAAATGGCTGCAGCAACAAATGATTTTAATGATTCAGCTCAAGTTGGTCAAGGAGGTTATGGAAAAGTTTATAAAGGAAATCTAGCTGATGGAATAGCTGTTGCAATCAAACGGGCACACGAAGGTTCTCTTCAAGGTTCAAAGGAGTTCTGCACAGAAATAGAGTTGCTATCAAGACTACATCATCGTAATTTAGTTTCTCTGGTTGGCTATTGTGATGAAGAAGATGAACAGGTGCCTCTCAATCTTTTGAGTTACTTACGTAGAATTTGCTCTATAAACTGTGATGTTGTGATAAACGTTCTTAAAAATGAGAGTTCCACAGCTGCCCAAATCTGCTAAATTAGCCATATATACAAAAGAGATCTGTAATAATTGTTGCTCACATAGAACTATGTTTTACAGATGCTGGTGTATGAGTTCATGCCCAATGGTACTCTGCGTGATCACCTTTCTGGTAAGTGACCATTGACACGTTTAAATGCATCTGAATTTTTCTCCATACATCCACTGCGCACTTTTACATATCGACACGATTCCAGACCATCTGCTAAAATTTATATGTTGTATATTTTGCTTTTGTTTTATAAAAAATACATAATTTTAAACTTGCGTTGGATGCCAAGCACCTAATCTGTATTGCACTTTTCACAGCCAAGTCTAGAAGACCTCTGAACTTTAGCCAGAGGATACATATTGCCCTGGGTGCTGCGAAGGGAATCCTCTATCTACATACCGAAGCAGATCCTCCTATATTTCACCGTGATGTTAAGGCCAGCAACATCCTCCTGGACTCCAAATTTGTAGCGAAAGTCGCTGACTTTGGTCTTTCAAGGCTTGCGCCGGTACCAGATGTCGATGGAACTATGCCGGCTCATATCTCCACTGTTGTTAAGGGTACCCCAGTAAGTGCCACTACACCTAGCAACAATGAAACTCACCATGATCCCACATTTGTGTTCCTTGTCAGACAGCAGGAAACTCTCTTGATTCTTGAGCTCACTCACTAGCCTTCCATTGTTCCTTTTCTTTTTAAGATAACGATCCATTGTTCCTTTTTGTGGCAGGGCTATCTTGATCCAGAGTACTTCCTAACTCACAAACTGACAGACAAGAGTGACGTGTACAGCCTTGGCGTTGTGCTTCTAGAGCTATTGACTGGGATGAAGCCAATCCAGCATGGCAAGAACATTGTCAGAGAGGTACAAACGTTTGCAACCCCCTGATCCTTGTGCAGAATTTGAGCCATCTGAACAATGTCATATTGTCATCAAGGAGCAATAAACCTATGAAACCATGTACGTTCTTGTTGCAGGTAAACACGGCATACCAATCAGGCGAGATCGCCGGAGTGATCGACGAGCGGATCTCCTCCTCCAGCCCGCCGGAGTGCGTGGCGAGGTTGGCCTCGCTGGCCGTCAAGTGCTGCAGGGACGAGACCGACGCGAGGCCGTCCATGGCCGACATCGTCAGGGAGCTGGAGGCCATCCGGAGCGCGCTGCCGGAGGGAGAGGATCTCCTGCCGGAATACGCCGATCAGTCGGCCACCTCCACCTCCCTGACGACGACCGGGCCGCTGTCGTCGTCGTCGACCACGGGGGCCCTCTTCGTCTCCTCCGGCAGCGGCGGCCACGCCAAGAGCGGCGTCCCGTCCGGTACGGTGGCTCCCCGGTAGCGTTGCGTGCCGGGCTAACGTTACGTTTTTTTTCTTTTCGCGTCGCCGGGTGTAAAATGGAAGGACATTTTCTTCCGGTGTAAATAGCTGTGTGGTAGCACGTACTCCTGAGTGAGTGAGTGAGTGAGTGGTCTTGCTGCAGTTCCAGGTGATTTTTTGCTCTTTAGTCTTTACAGTGAGTGATTTGGCCGCTGCTGTAATTAACTATAGATGAATGTTTGCTAACCAAAGTTTAAATCCTGTTTGAAGAGTTTAAAATTTTAAGAAGCGATCGATTGATAGTCAGCCTTTTAGAATATAGAAAAGTTAGGTTTTTTTTTTACTTCTAGTTTATTTTCTGTACACTATAGCTATAGGTTCTCACAATTTGATTGACAATCTCAACTGTGGAAGAAACTTTATAAAAACTCTTGTTAAACAGGACTAATTACGATGGCCTTAGCTGCTAACGCAAGCCCGTCTCCATTATTGGTACCAACCTGCCGCATGTCGTTCAGACCGGCGGCATGCCGGGCCGGCAATGCAGACTTCCGCGCCAGCCGCGCGCGGCGCATGTCGGCGAGCGCCGCCCCCCCCCCCCCCCCCCCCCCCCCCGGGGTGGCCTTACCGTTTGTTCAGACCAGCGGCAATGCAGAGTGGGCCACGGTAGCCACCCCCGACTGTGCATGGGACGTACGGGCCGCAACGCACAGCGGCGAGGCGAGCAGCAGCACTGTCGGGCACGCCTCTCGTCGGCTGCGTGCGGAGGCAACAGCAACAGCGACGTTGTACGTGGGGTGTAGATGCCTGCCTGACGAAGCGGCGCGTACCGGCGTACCGCGTACAGCGGGGGTGTGAGGCACATGCCTTGCATGGCCACCAGCGCACGCGCACCACCACGGCCAGCCCCGCGGACTCTCCTGACTGATTTGTCATGAATTGATGAAGATGTGATGTTGTACCTGATACCCGGCAAATTAAGACATTCCTAAGATTTTTTTTCTTTCCTACGTTTCGTACCTGCCACCTGACAAAAAATACTCATATAAAAGATTTTAGATAGATATAACGTATCCTAGCACTACGAATCTGGACAGTGAATATAACGCATCTTAGACTGTTCAGATTCATATTATTGGAATACGTCACATTCACCTAAAATCTTTTATATTTTAAAACCTAAAATCTTTTATATTTTAAAACGAAAAAAGTACTAATTTTCTCAATGAGTGCCTAAGACGCATGAAAGAAATGGTTTTATTTGGTGGACTAAAGTAGGCGTTGTGAAAATAATAAGGTTTTCTTATAATATATTCTTGATTGAACCCCCATGAAGATATTTTCGTGTCTTTCATCTGGCTTCCATATCGGTCTATGATATTACATAGTAGGAGCAAGATACCATATCAGTTACCAAGGGATCTCTTATTCTGCTATATGCAACATAATTATATATAAACATACCTGTTAGAATATTTGTGGTTCTTTTAACCTTTCAGCTCGTCAGTGACAAGTGTAGATAAGGATTTGTGTTACCACCTTCTCTTTTTTGTTAGATTAAAAACTCATTACATGTGTTGTGACTAATGGCGGAGGCCTTAGGTGAAAAATATTTTCATTATCTAAATAATAATGATGATGATGGAATATTCAAAAAACAAACAAAAATAATAACAAAATACAAAAAAATTTAAAAAGTAAATAATCCAGAAAATCTAATAAAAGAGAAACCAACGAGTTTGTGCAAATAAGACAGGATGACATGCAAAATATCTAAGCTCAATACATAACAGAAGGCTAATGAACCTAAATAAATACAATAGTTCAAAGGCTAATGAATACAGTACCGGTTTCATGATTCCATTTGCCCATCTAAATGATACGATGCGTTCCGAGAATTTCTATAGCTAGATCTTAGTTCTTTCAAACTATAGTGCAAGGCAAATCCTATGAGGATAACATAGGGAAAACTGCTCATTTGAAGCTATAGAGGATTGTACAGTCAAGAAGCAACATTTTGGTTTAGTCAAAATCTGGCAAACCATGCCACTTGCCAACATGCCCATAGTATCATCAAGCATTGTCTAATCTCCAGCTCAATGATCTTCACAACCGTGGAATCTCCAATTTTCTGGCAGATAACAACGCGATCATGCGACTTTATCAGACTAAAAGATTTATCATGGTCAAGAGCAACCTTTAAAACTACTAACTCATTTGTACCGGTGGTCGATTCAGCCTTCAGGACAAAGTGAAAGAAGATAATTACAAACTCACCGTCAAGAAATAAATACACAATCACCTAAGTATGCAGAGTGCTATTTATCGGCTTCTTGCAGCTAATTCAGCAACAGAACAAGTTTTCACTAGAACTAGCTGTTCTCCATAGAATGTCAACAAGACCATGATAACCGTGTAGACACATAAGGCAAACTTCTCAATTTCAGTAAGCAAAATGAACAGCAAGTTACCAGCTTCACTTTTTACAGGGGGCAACAGTATGGTGTCAAATGCAACCAACCTAATAACCAGAAATCCAGAATTGCCACGTCATCAATACATATCAAAGCTTTCACCGGATCGCATGTGGGGGAAGCTCCCGGGGCTCTCCACCTTACCTAGGAAATGATCGATTCCTGCAAAATTAAACCAAACTTTTCAGTAACTTCTTTGAGGTTTTACAGTGTCAAATGAAGCAAGGGTGTTTGTAGGAGGTACTTGGATTTGAGATAACATTGTCGTAGAAGGACATCTGGCCCAAACTGCCTGACGATCGCGAGCTACTGTCATTGGATGCATACATCATACGATGGATTTGCTCATGCTCCATGTCAAAGTGGTGCATCTCCGAGATCCTTTCAGTATTTTGATCTCTCATGGCTATGTTTTGGTGAAGCGGCCTATCTGATTTGGGCTTCTTGTCAGTTGGGGACTCCTCATCTGCTTCAGCTTCGGATTCTGCATTATTATTTGGTAAAGCAGCCTGCTTCCGTTTCGATCGTGCCCGCCTGTTCTGGAACCAGTTATAGACATTTGTCTCTGAGATCTGGCCATGCTGTGAGAGCTCTGCTGTTATCTCCTTTATCTTTTGCTTGCTTGGTGTTCCATTGCCTTGGTCAAAGATGTTCTCAAGAATCTGCAACTGCATTGGGGTTGGTGTCCATCGCTGCCTTGCTGTGATCTTGTGACCTCCGGGAACCATTAGAGGATCACAGTACAGATTACCAAGCCTCATTCCTGGAGAAGAAACCAACTCTCAGTTGACAGTAAAGAAACTGTCCAACTAAAATGTATACAGCAGACTGATCAAAGAAAAGTTCAAAAAAAAAAGAGAATGGGCAGATGCCTAGATAAATAAACTATGTTTTGAAGTTTTTCCTGAAAGAAGGGTAATGTACAATGACTCCACATAATTTTCATGGACAAAAATATGAATAAGCTGCAAAGAAAACTAGCTAAGTACTCGATATAAATCGATGTGCCATTACAAAATAGAAAAGTATGAAAAAACGTACAATTGTGATGAAATGATTAGAATTGCATCAGAAGCATTAGTGTTTGACCAAGTGACAGACAAGTAACATGTTATGTGATTCCTGGATGTCAAGCTCAGATTCTGCAGATAGCAGAAGATTGCGGAGGTGCACATGTCACAAAATGGTAATCGGTCCCACATGACAATTCTGAGTCACTAGCTATTGATACTATATTAAATTTGTTTTGTACCATTCAAACTGCTCTTTGACACAAATACTAGTATAAATCTAAATGAAAAAGTTAAAAAAAAACATAACTGTGCCTATGCTGAGTGGTAACTAATACAGTATACCAGATAAATTTTACAGCTAACACAAATAAATGTAACGAATGAAATATGACCTAGAGCAAATAAATCAAACATAATAAGCACAATTTGATAAAAAAACAATACATGTAGGATTTTAATATTCAATGTGGACCCAACCTATTGTCAACTTCCTAGCAATGCATCAAATATTCAAATTGATGTTCTTGCACTTTCTATGGTTTTCAGTTTAATTACTGAGTGATATAACATACTAATCAGAAGAGCAATTGTAATGTATAGGATCAGTTCATGAAGTAGCAAACCACTAAAAACACCTCAAAAAAAACTTGATTGCTGGTGTTTTTGCAAACAGTTAAACAGGTCCCAGCCAAATTGCTTCCAACTTTAAAGCATACTAGTACTTAGTACAGATCTGACAATTTCTTTTCTGAGGGACCATCTGAAACTCGACTCAATGATGCATCCCTAAACAAACTTACACGACATAAACAGAGTACTTTCCCCCTTTCTGCAGAAAGAGTAAATGCAACCCTTACGCCAAGCTAGTAGTATACTGCTCTCCAGAATCCCGATTTTATACTGTACTGACCTGCAATGGAGTCCTGCTGCGCGGTGAGGGCGCGGTGCATCTCGACGAGCTGCTCGCAGATGGTGGCGTAGATGGAGATCTGCTTCCGGAGCACCTCCATCTGCTCGTCCGTCATCACCTTGACGTACCCGAGCCCTTCCCCTCCGCCCCTGTCGTCCATCGCCTCGCTGGCCGCGGCGGCGGAGGACGCCTTGGCCTTGTCCCACTCCATGGCTCCGGGCTCCCACGCCGGCCTCTACAGGGAGGCGAAATGGCGCTGGAGCTCGTCGTTGTCTCCGAGAACTTGCCGCGCTGCGACGAGCTCGCCTCCGCCACCTTCTGCTTGCTCCGCCGTCGACGCGACCGCTGCTACTTGCTCCGCCGTCGCCCCGCCGCTGCTTGCTCTGCGGCCCGCGCTGCCGCTTACTGCGCCGCCGCCGCTGCTCGCTCCGTGAGTGATGCCGAGACCTTGCTCGCTCCGTCGCCGCCGTCCCTGTTTGCTGCGTCGCCGACGCCGAAGCCTCGGTGCCGCTGCCGCTTGCTCTGTTATTGCCACTGCTCGCTCGCTCGGCTAGGGTTTGTAGCTACATTTGGGGCTGATTTTAAGCTGTGAAGACCGAAGATCAGGGTAGTTTGGTCCATATGAAAATACAATAGAAAAAAATTTTCAAAACTCATCTCAAGCGTATAGAATGGCATGGATCAGATTTTACAAGTATTGCAATGGTATTTTTCTAATTAGACGAATTAAAATGGTATGTTTTAAAACAGGTAAATTTATAATGCTATAGATCCAATTAACACAAAAAAAGATGGGATCTTGGGCAGGGCCAAGAGGGGAGAATTGGAAAAGTTTTGTTCTTTGGCGCAGCGGCCAAATGGAAGGAAACCTATCTTTCTCGAAAGAAAGAAAGAAAAAATCAAAACGCAAGAAAATCTGGCGAAATAAATATTCTGCCAAACAGCAACAGCGGTCGGAATCCGGATGGAAAGAATGCGGAAAAGATGACGCCTTCCGATAGGCGAAGAAGGCCCAAGGGTTTGACAACCAGGAGCCGATGCCGATTACGACGGCGACGACGAGGAAGAGGAGCCCGTGGTGGCAGCGGCTGCCCGCAGCAATGCAGGGGCTCGAGGACGCCAAGGGGACGGCACACGACAGCGCGATGGCTCGAGGAGGAGGAGGTGATGGCCTCCACGTAGTGGCACGGGGCCCTCGGACTACGCGGCAGCGGCAACAGCGCCGTGCGGCAGAAGCTCGAAGACGACGACGCTCTCGAGCGAGCGACGACGCTCGTCGGCTCGTGCGGCTCCCGGATGATTGTAACGCCCGTTTCGTCGTAGCGTTAGCGGAAAAACCTATTTAATAAAAACCCTAATTGTGAAATGTTTCTTCTGTTGAGTGTGCTCGTGTGTGCCAAGATCTCATGTCCTCTCTTTGTGTCAAATCAAATCCCGGAGAAAAATCTCAAATCCAATTTCAAATCCAACTCTAAAATCCCTCCAACTCAAATTTCCCTGCAGAAGTCTATTTTGCCACCCTCTATTTTCTTGGGCCGCCTCTCCTCGGTCGGCCCATCTCCCCGCCTCTCTCCCTCAGCCTCCCCTTCCTACTGGGCCACGTCGGCCCGTGCTCCGAGCACGTGCATATGCACAGCGAGAGAGACTCTCTCTCCTTCTCTCTCTAGCTCGTTTCTTCCTCTCTCTCTCTCTCTCTCCTAGGCGCCGCTGCCGCCGTTGGGCTCTGCGTGCCGCCCGTGACCGAGCCGCTCCACGTCGCTAGCGTACAAGCCAGAGAGGCAGAGCTTGCTCCCTCTCTCCCATTCCTCCCAAAATGGCAAGCTCCAAGCCCCCTTTCTCCCCCTTTGTTTCTCTTTTCCTCTCCTAGACCGACGCTCCTCTGCCACCGATTGGGCCTAGCGCCAGAGACTGCGAGCCCGCTCGCTTGACCGTGCCCGTGCTTTCTTCCCCTTAAAGCCAAGTCGGTGCCTTTAAATCCTTCCCCCTCTCTCTATTTCGGCCCCCTCTCCGCCGTTGCGATGTCATCTTGCCGTCGTCATTGTCACTCGCCACCGACGCAATCGTGGACGCGATAAGTGGACTCTAGGTGCCGTCTTCCTCTTCTTCCCCAGCCTGAGGCCAAAACGATCACGGTTCGCGCCGTCGGCCATCCTTCACGGCCCCTTCCCGACAAGCTAGCGCATCCCTCCGTTTCCCTCCGCTCTTTTCTTCATTACGTAGCTAGCTAGCTCGCCGCTGTGTGTTAGTGCTTGTAGGTGCCGCTTTCGCGCTCCGCTACTCGCTATCGCTCGTCGTAGCGCCGTCGCTCAGTGCCGAGCTTCGCTCGCCATCGTCCTCGCGCTCCGGTGCTGCGCCGCCTCTCTTGTCACTCGGAACGAGATCGTGGACCCGTGTAGATGCTCCTACTCCGGTGAATTGGGCCCTTGCCGCCCCGGCGAGGAACCCCTATTTGCTCGCCGGCGATGGCCGCCACCACAATTCGCCGCCTCCGGCCCCTCTCCGGCGAATCTGAGCCGTTGGCTCGTCTCCTCTCGCGTCACCCTTCGCTCTGGTGCCCTCCCCCTCGTCGGAACTCACCTCGCGCCGTCCCGGAGCTCACCGTCGTCGCCTGCCGTCGGATGCCAGCGTTGTTCTTCTTCCTTCTCCCATCGTCTGATGTGGCCGCCACATAGGCACCGCATCACCGCCGTCGTGTCCCTTCCGTGCACGCGGTCCACGGAGAGCCGTGAGGCTACGCGTGGACCCGCCGCGCACACGTCCACCCGACACACCAATCTCGCACCAAGTCCACCAAACCCTAGCGCCACTCCCTCCATGCACCTATCCCTTATGAACCATCTCGCCGAAGGGTGGGCCCTGCTCGGGTCCCTGCGCAGTGGACCGCCATCCACAGGCCTGCCTCGCGCACACGCCTCTTGGGCCGCGTCCCCGTTCGGCCCACTCGACCTCCTCTCCTCGCGTCCATGCTCGCTTGGGTCGCGCCCCACGCGCCAACCTGTTTGACCTTTCCTCCCGCAGCCGCATAGCAGTGTGGGCCGTGTCTCGCCGCCATACCAATCACTCCCGCACATGTCCCGCTCGGCCGTGGGCCACCTTCACTCGTGTGCCGGCCTACTTTGCTCAGTCGCGCCTGCGCGTTGTTCTAGGCCACGCCTTGTGCTCGGCCGAAAAGTCCAAATGGTGCCCCCTCCTTTTTTTCTTTTCCAAGGGATTTCTGTAATCCTTTTTCCTTTAAACAGAAAATCAATTAATCTTAGGAAATTCATATCTTCTCAACCGTTCATCCGATTGACTCCGTTCAACTTCCAAAACCCCTCAAAAATCGAGATCTACCTAATGGCACTCTTAGAGGTCATTAATAGGGCTTTTTTGACTATTTGTTGAGTAGTCTCATTTCGCGTGTAGCTTCGGAGCTCGAGTCCTAGTGCACGGAGTACGAGGAAGAAGCTCAAGATCTCGAGCAAGGCAAGTTACCTTTAATCAATTGAGCCCATAATTTGAAACTAAGTAATTCATTTATCAGATTATGCATCTCTAGGTTACACTTGAAATATAGTCGTCATGCCTTACATATAATTGTTGCAATTGTCCTCCTTGACAATTGAATTACCTAAACTTTCCTTATCGCCTGTTATGTTAAGCCTCGGTATCCGTGCCCTCGGGTATGAGTGTCGTTGGCTCTCCTCAAATTTAAAATGAACAACTGGGTAAAATTTGGGTTTACAAAATCATTGGAAAACCCGACACCTGGGTCGGTACATTGAAAATAAAATGAGTTTCCAAAACTCGCGGTGCGGGAGACGTACTGGTGGTACGGTTTTCCCGTTCTTGCCCTTAAGGACCAATTCCTTCGGAATTTCATCCAGACATAACATGTGCGACCACATGGGTGAAGTGGGACACCCTTGGCTGAGTAATTAGCTAGACCAGAAAAATCTTGATGCCAAGGGACAAGTGGATTCGCTAAGGTGGTGTCGGGGAGGACCCTTGGGCTTCCTGACATAGTATGGTCTGGGACCTACCCTGGTGTTGGTCCGTGGGACCCTTCCCATTGGCATAAGATAACCCTGAGTCGGCTTTCGAAATGCCTTGTCGTGAAAGCCTCAAAGTCACCAGACGTGGCTGCTCTGCACGGGCTGGGTAATCCGGGTTAGTAACGTCGTGTGGGTAAAGTGTACCCCATCTGCAGAGATTAACAAACTGTTCGAACAGCCGTGCCCATAATCATGAACGGATGTGAGGTGATTCCTTAGCGTAGTTTTGCTTGACTACTGCTTTGTGAACTGCTAGTGGTGTAAGGGAATCCCTTTCAAATGATTATCTTGTGGCTGTCGAGAACAGCAGGACTCGAAAAGTCCATGTATCTATTGGCAAGGAGCCAATCATCCAGATACAATTAATGAATACATTTCACTGCTCCGACGGATGAGACGCGCTTCCTCGTCCGCATCGTTGAGAAGCACTCACTTAGTTGATTCTGGAAACTTTAAACTAAAACTGAATGTGAAAATAATCAGCCTTCCTTTTAAGCTTGCATTAAACACTTAATTCCCATGGCTTGCTGAGTACCCTCGTACTCACCCTTGCTCTATTTAAATAATCCGCCCAGTCTTTGAAGAAGAGGAGATGGATCCAGCTGATGAGGAGCTCTTCCAAGAGCAAACAAGCATCGAGCTGTAGTAGGGTTTCAGCTTAGTTCCCAAGTCATGCTTGTGGCTTTAGGCTAGTCTTCGCTTCCGCCTTTTTTAATGCAGTTACGAACTCAGGGTCTGTCCGCAGTTGCAACAATAATTGTATCTCTACTCATAATGATGAGACTTCTGTCGCTGTGATATTCATTCTTCTTATTGTATCATCACTATTTTCTGAGACTGGTACAAGTTTGTAGATTAATTTGAATCGTCTTACTCTGATTTTCGTTCGGGGTTAGTTTGGGGCGTGACAATGATGCGATGCAATGCGGTAGATTTTGGCACACAGATTATTGCTCTGCTGATCTGATCTGCTTTGCTCGTTTGTCACGACATGAGTGGAGAAGGTTGGGGGTTGGGGGATGAAGAGGAGGAACAGCTGATCAGATAGAGAGAGACAGTATGCAGGAGAAGAAGGAACGTGGCAGTGTCTTTGTAGGAGCAGTATTGGACACAGCTACCCCCAGGTTTGGTCATTATTCAGCTCAGTTTTCTGTCACTCTTTTTATCCCTAGAGGGAGACCATCTTCATTCTTCTCCCAGCGTATACAGAGCTTTGGGACCCTTCAATTCAAGCAAAACAGAGAAATCAGTAGAAGTTGTGTACAGGATCTTCAGGTCCTTTTAATTCAAGAACTCGACATGAACACATGAATTTTAATAGTATACGGTATGGTGCTCCGAATTCGTTTAGTGTGGTGATGGAGTTTTGGATGTATGACTTCGGTTGATATCCTCTGCCATAATGATATTACCATTACAGACACTGACGTATGAAACAATAGAAAGGTGGGACCTATATATCCGTGGTTGTAATTGTAGTAACATTATGGTAATTATGATAAAGAATCCTCACCCATATGATTTCACTCACCAGGATTTAAATTCTATTTTGTATATAAGTGAACTTTCAACAGAAATATAGTGAGATTTTCGTCTCTTAGAGCATGTGTTAGAGGACGCATTTCACGGGGTGTGAGTGTGGTGTTGCGTGTGTAGTGGTGCGCACGCGAATGCATATGTTGTATAATCACAAAAATAAAAAAGAATTTGTTTAGGCTATTATTCCTATTACATCATTGGAGGTAACTAGAGAAAATTACTATTTCATCTAGACATAAATATTTAGCATTTAACATGAGATTCTATTAATTTTTTAAAGTTTCGATCAATGATGATTTCTCAAATGATTCGTTTAAATAATAATAATAATAATATACATAGATTCATCCTAAAAAGAATCATGATATCACAAACTTATTTTAATTGTTAGATTTTAAAAGTTCAGTAAAATCTTATACTAAACATCAAATATTTGAATGGGGAGTATTTTCACACCCGCCTTTTATAAGCCTAATTAGTCAAATAATCTCACATTCCATATTGTAAAATTCGAATCGCGACAAATATCATTTATACTCACATGGGTGTGAACGTGCGAGGATGGTGTGTGCACACGCATTAGGCTGGCTAGCTTGTACTCACACTAGAAAAGAAAAAATGAACATCATTTGTATCTGCATCACAATTTAAGCTATACCATGCACATAACTCACAATTTTGAGCCTCTTTGTTTCGCTTATTCATATGTCTATTCGAATCGTTTATTAGCAAATAAAAATTATTTACAAGTAAAACTTTTATATACGTGTCCTTAGCGACTCAAACACAAATACTACAAAATAAACTACGATAAAAAACCAAAAAATCAAATTTAAAATCAAGTTCTAAAATTTAAATTTTGATTTATAAACATAAACATAAACATAAGTCAACAATGAGGCTTTGTGTGGGCGTAAGTTTGGATGCATTTATCAACAACTCAACCCCAGAGCCCTGGTGTACATGGAATCGTGGATCGGTTTTGATCAAGAAGTGGACAGTGGAGTAGAGTGGAAGTGCGTGAAGAAAAGAAAGTGTAGCGCGTCCGTAAAGGGAGGGGAAGAATGATTGTGGCGTGGCCATGTGAGGCCTGAGGACGACCCACAAATCGTGATTGGTTGCGCGTACCCGGAAGGGATCGTTACTCTACTCATGGTTAATTTAGCTGTTGGGCAATTAGCTCGTTGGAGTACATCAGACAACCACAATCTAAATAGTGGAATACGGTGTTATTGGCAGCAACTATCCCCCATTTGGCCATTTCTGCTCTCAGCCCCATCATACTGCGAGAGCATAAGTAGTAGATAGTTTTCGAGCCAAAAAACGTTGTTAGCGGTTTTCTGGTTTCACGGAAACCGTTGAGTCCTGACAAAATATGGTTAATTTTTATCAAATATAAAATTTAATTTGAAAATTATTTAAACTTAAACAAGAAATCGAGTGGTTTGTATTGTGGAGGCCACCGAGAAAAACCGATCAATTTTTGTTTTGTTTTTGAGAAAATTCAATAAATAACATTAACAAGTATCCTATTCAATACAATCGACGATCATAACTTTTAGAAAATACCGTCGTACGAGTCAACTTGTCATAGAAATATCTTCGTTATTAGAATTCAATCCATTTCATTCCATTAACCTCGTCACATTTTAAAACGAAGAGAAATGATAGAATCATAAAGGGTATTTCTATTTTTAGGACAAGTCGGCTCGTATGATAGTATTTTTGAAAAGTTGTATTCGTCCATGATATTTTTTTGAAGGATATGTTTGTTAATAGCATTTGTTGGCAGGTAATAGCACTTGACTAGCTCTTGGACTTGCACAGCATCACGCTGCGCCAGCAGCTGCAGAGGCGAGGAGAGATTCCAAAGTATGCGTGCTTGAATGGGTAGGCAATCGATTGGCTACAAGTGTAGCCAAACCCCCCCACTAGCAGTGGTATAGACAGACCGAGAGGAAAAGCGAAGGCGTGTCAAGTGTCAACAGAGAGAGAGAGAGAGAGAGAAGCGAAGGAGAGAGGTGTCATTTGACCCCGGCCGGCATGAGTTGAAAGGTTTTTGAGAGGCCGATGTGATGGCGATGCCTCCCTCTTTTGGACTACTCCGCATGTAGCACCATGCATATGCACCGCACCTAAAAACTCCCCCTCTTTTCCACAAATCCAGCCGCGTCCGGCGTCTCTTGGTGTATGTTTGGGTAGCTATAAATTCTGAAAATAACAGCCCACAAAAATCCAGCTAATAAAAATCTTTAAAAACTTGTTCTAGCTTATAGTTTTAAAAAAATTTTATTCTACAATTACAATTTTTCAGAATTATAATGAAAAGTTAAACTATGTGATAGAGTTTTTGATTTTCTTTAAAAAAAATATGAGAGAAGTTGTATGGCTGTCAAAAGCTCTTCAAAACGGCCATCCGTCTCCTCTCTGCATATTACGGGGGATTCGAATCACCTATAAACTCTATAAGGCTGGCTGCAATTAAACTAAAGTTGCAATTAAAGTTCTAGTTTTTTAAGTTTAGTGTTGTGCCCCTAACCTTGGATTTTATTAAGAGATTCGGACGGGTGTTTACCTAGCTAGGAACGCACATGGTTTCTCTAATCTCTGTCAAGGAAAAGAGGGACACCGGAATTTGGCGCCATCCGTGTCTGCGCGTCACGGTTTTTTTTCCCCTTCCTCTTCTGAATTTTCTAACCACTTTTTTCCCCTCTCCCCCGTACCTGCTTTTGTCCTTTGTGCAGTGTTTTTCAACACAAATGAAAAATCAGGTACAGCTCGGCCGTATATAGGCGTATAGCCACGTTGGAGGAGTAGTAGACTGTAGCAGAGTCAGCTGCTTGCCTCTACTAGTATCTCTGAACTTCTGAAGACTGTGTAGAGAGAGGGAGAGAGAGAGAGACTGTTGCCTCCTCACCGAACACGACGACGAAGACGCAGGTGAGGCCGCGGCCCGCGAGGTCCGTTTGATTTTAGGCCGGCCTAGTCCGGCTAGTCAGTGAGTGGGCCGCCACTTGAGCCATGTGGGTGGGTGAAACAGGTGGAAGCCCACACGCGCCGGGACGCCGCGCGAGAAACGGCGCGGCCGACTGATGGTGCGCCGCACGCAGGTTGGTAGGCCGTAGCCCGTAGGGGGCGAGGCGAGACAAGGCAAGCGCGGCCCGGCACGTGCACATCGCGCACCGGTGATTTGATTTCCCCGCGGCCACAACCCATTGGGGGAGTGCTATTTGGAGTAGCTCACGCGCACACCATTAGTCTCATAAAAAACAAAATAGCGAATCTGAACATACTTTTTTCATCTTAAAACATAAAGAATTTTGGCTGAACGTAAATATGTGACCCCTCTTATTACTATGAATCTAGACTGAAGCCAGATTTTGGGACTGAGAAATTATTTTTTTTAGATTTATAGTATTAGGATATGTCACATCTTATATATTAGGTTTGTTTTTATAGGACAGAGAGTATTTCTATCATACAATTTTTTTAGGGCTTATTTGGTTCAAAGGGATTTTTATATAACTGTCTTCTTTGTAATTTAAGCTGTCTGTGCATTTGGTCTGTATAAGAATCATGCGCAGGAATTTTGTAGGAGTAATGTAGCAATCATGTGACGTAGGAATCCCACAGGATTCAAAACATTTACTCTGATCTCATTTTATCGTTGGCCGGCATAGGATGGAAGCTGATTCCTGTTGTTTATATATTCATGTATTCTGAATGCTCCATACCATCATATTATTATTATTTTTTATCATTTGTTTTGCATATAGTAATGTTTTTTATTTTTTTAATCCTGTATTTTTTTTTATCTTTGTTCTAAATGAGCCCTTCATGGGGTCCTTCAGAAGTTAGAACAAAGGATTTTTTTAAGAGTTTATGATCCTTAAAATTTGCCACTATTCGCACGTTTGATAGTAGAAATTGCTCAAATGAATTATGAAGAAATACTGTACCGTTCCCGTAAAAAGTAGGAATTTTAAAGGATTCTAAACATACACTTCAACTTTTTTTTTCACTATCTGCCATAGCGTAGAATCCAAACCCTATGTTCAAGACAACCCTGTGTTCCAGACAATATATTCTACAAAATTCCTCTGTTTTTTAATACTATGTTTTCTACGTGCAATCATATTCTATTCCTATGTTTTTCCTGCTCATCTTTTTTACCCTTCGTTCCAAAGGAGCGCAAAAAAATTTCATCTCAAAACTTCCACATGAAAAAGTATGCGCTGGAACACATAAACAGCAACTCCGCCACCGTTTGCTGATTTCAACTCAACAAATTCAAAGTTCATAAGAGAAAGTTAAGACCGGAACGCAAAACCAGAAGTACAAGGCAGATGAAACAGGACATAAGTAGCAGATCAGACCTGCAGGAGATATATGTGATTAAGAACATGAAATATATGTTGCACAGGCATAGCTTGAAAATTCTGGTATTCTTCTACTACCTTAGGTAAAACTTTGGCAACTCAGTGCACTGTCACCATAGTCATCAGGACTAACAGTCGATGGTAAAGAAACAAATGAACATTGTCATTTTACAGCCATGGAGATTCAACTACTAGTCACCTCAGCCACGAGCTAATGTCATCAGGGGGGAGTATCAAAATTCAGCAGCTAGAAATAGCAAAATTCCAACATCATAGTCTCACAGAAGCTTCTTCATCATCAAATCTATGCAATGTAAAGCAGGATTCTATGTCATGAAAGCAAGTTGATTAGAGCGCCTTTGGAGGGATCAAGGGGGTTGGAATCACAAAGTCATTGCTTCCCAAGTTTTGTGCTACCATTGCTGAAGGGAGAGGCACTGCCATTCTGATGGGGGCTATCCTCTCGATATGTGGAGTTCAGCACAGCAAGTTCTCTAAGCTGTTGCCTCTTGAGAAAATCTTGTGACTCCTCCTACATAAGAAACCATGAAAGAATTAGGATTTATGCATGTAGAAAAGAAAATCTATTGTACTTGACTTTGCTTCTCTTCCATTTCTTTCAATGGGGTAGTAATCAATGGAATTATTTACAAATTAGCACAATTGCTCCAGAAAATAAAATGTTTATGACTTTCTAAGACATAGGAAAACAAAATACTAAGCTGAACATGGGAGAACAGACAGCCAGAGGAACCATTAACTATGATTGACATGTCTAAGCCATAAATAGTTCTTTCCAAAATAATTCCATTTCTTTCAAATGTTTTGATTCAAGAGTTGCAGACTGAAATAGTGGAAACGAAGTAAGGCTAAGACAGTCACAATATCATATACGCACCACTGGTTTCAACAAGTCCTCTAGTATTTCTTGAGCTTGTGCTAGTCTTGTATCAATGACATCAGCAGGTAATTCAGCTTCAATCAAGATATGCGTCGGATCACTCAAATGTTCATAGCCAGGCCTTCCCTTCAATTGTTCCTCCTTGAATGAAACAAAAAGACTTGCCTGTCAGCATTATACGCTTGCCAGAAGCCCAAAATTGGATACAAGATAACTGCCTAAGATCTAACTTGGAACAATGGTTAATTGTTCAGTATGACATGTTACCATACAAAGACTTCATCCCTATAGTTCCAGAATAGTTCATGCATACAAGCAAGAATTCATTATTTACCTTGATGGGATCTTTTATGGAGCCCTTCCCTCTGATGAAAACCCGGCAACCTGTTGAGGCTTCAACTCTCTTCAGTGAGTTTCCCCTTGGCCCAAGCAGACGGCCAATAAAATTGAACTGAATAAGAGGTAGGATAAAGAAAGAGTCAATAAAGGTTTTGTATCAATGTCCATTGTGGTTGTGAAACATCATACATGAGGATAAGCATCTGTTGGAACTTCCAGTCGCACGATCTTCTTCACAATGTAAGATGGGTCATGTGCTGCACCTTCCCAACCCATAGTTCCCCGAGGAAAGCCATTTTTCTGCCGATCAACTCTTAGTATATGAGTACTTTACTTCTTTGGAGGTAACCAAATAATCAAGCAACATGAGAATCAGAATCTACGAAGACATGAAAAATACAATTCTAGTGTCCTTTCAACATGCTTGTAAAAAAGCTAAGATTTGTATTGTTCATCCAATGACCAAGTATCCAAATGTTCAGAGATCATTTGATATGCATGTATTGTTTCAATCAACCAAGATGCCTTTAAAGAATTTCCTACAGAAGGAGCTTACAACACTAGAATTGAAAGATGTATCAAGAGAATCGCAGTCCACTTTGACAACTAAATCCTATCCTGTATTCCACATGCTCACTAAACCTGACACTTTCTTTTTCTAGAATTTATGTATGTATCGTACTGCCAACATGTGATGTTCAACCTGTACATAGCTGCTGTATATTAGTTGTTCTGATCAAATTAGGAGTTATCACGATTGCTTCAGATGGAGCTGCTGTCAGTATTGGAAATGTCCTCATTTTATCGCATTCCAGTGTAAATTAATTTGTAACTCAAAGCGCAATCCTATGTCCAAACGCAATTAAGACAACTTCATATGAATTTGGAGTATATGTTAATGAAACCATCAACAAGGTCCCGATTAAATTCCCTAACTTTCCATGCGCACAAGTTGTAATTGTAACTACTTATATATTCTTTACTTTCCTATTTCCGCATAGACTTGCTAGGACATAATGCAGAGATAGCAAATAATATAAAATAACTGAACATCACAAAATAATTTAGCAATCAACACAAATACCTCTGGGAGCGTCCCAGTCCATGGATTGAATCCATTCCCGCAAAAATTAGGCACCTGCGGCAACGGATGCATCTGGTTTGGACTTGCAATTGGCAGCCTCTCATGTTCCCTTACTCCAAGGTGCGAAACAATTGCAGACATTCTCATTATCTCTGCACAGAACGTTTCCCAGAGCACAAATCAATGATCAGCATTACTGTTAGTACATGCCGAATTACATATCATCGAAAAAGCTACCGTTTTTACAGAGCTACACAATTTCATAACGTTAAAAAAATACTTTAGTCCTATGTACAAACTCATGAGGTGAGGAACTATGAAGTTCAAAGTACAAGTCACCCATACATTAGTTCACCGTGACATAATCAACAAACACATGTGAAAAGATTGTTCCTTTAACACAAAGACGGCGCTCATAAAGAAACAGAACTAATGAACTGTGAATCTAAGCAAGATCGATACTAAAATCCTGAATAAAATCTCTCACCTTGATTCAACAGCCTGCCGCAGATTGGGAGCACCTGCACAAAGGGACCAATCTTCTGCTGTTCCTGCAGCAACTCTGCCAGGTACTGACTGCGCCGCCCAATCAAATCCAGGTATCCAACCCGTACAGATAAAGAAGAACACGATTTCAGACGACGATCCAGAAACATCAAGAACAAAAGATTGCATCGCGATTCCAACAAAACAACCCAAAAAAGCAAAAAGGAAGTAAACTTCAAGAATCCAATCTCAGGTAGCATATCTTACCCGGCAGCGCCCGGTGATGGCGGCGGCCTCACCAGCGGCAGCGGGGACATCGCCCTGGCAGGGGAGAAGCATTTCTCCGCGTTCGTCAACGCCTCCATCGCAGCGGCGGCGGATTGGATTGGGGGAAGGATTAGCTGCTAGCAATGGAGAGAAACAAGATGGGGAACGAAAAGATGTGTGATTTTGCTTTTTATTCTTTTCTTCCGTTTTTATTGCGTTTTTATCTTCTATTTTGTGCGGCGCGGTAACAATCAGCGTTGGAAGATTGCGGCGAAATCCTGCATACGAGGTGTCAAAAATGGATCCTTTTGGAGGTTCTTCCGCTGGCTCTCAAATCTTTTTACCCCCGGTAGGGTTTATAGCGGCTGCGGTCAGGTAGGTTTTTAGAGCTGCCACCGGCACTGGTTGGTGTCTTGGTGATCCCCTGTTTTTTTTTCTTTTCTCCGATTGAGGTAGGGTTTTAGTGTTGCCAGCCTGACACTAAATCTGTGTGACAGGTTGGAAATAGGTAGATATGCACAACATAATGAAATACAACTCATGAATTAATGAAAATGATAATGTGAAACCTATGGAGCACCATACATTATAGCAGGATAATTTAAGGCATTAAATATCCATTTAAATTAAAAAGTTGCATTTTTTTTAAAATTTGCCAACTAAAGGTGATACAGATGATTCTCGTCACCAAGATTTATTGGTAAATATGGAGATTAAAACCTTTGGATTTTTTTATCGAGGTATTAACCTTTGTAAGTTATTGCCGCACACACTTTCTCTCGTATATACGGTAAATCATCAATAGATGTAGGATCACAATGATCTATGCTTTTAATTTTTAATTACAGTGTCTTTAGCAATATTAATCTCTATGTCGTGACTGGTTGAATAGAACTCATGGTTGTTGTATATCATTAGCAAGTAATGTAGTGATAATTCACGTTCAATTGTCGTATATATAAATTGACGTAACTAGTAAGCTGATTGAGGGAACATTTAGACAATTATTTTTTTATACATAGTGCAATGCTATAAACCCTAATATCGTGATTAAAACATACTATACACTGGCAATTAATGTATACTTATATCCAACCCATAAACCCGCATTTTGCAAGCCTTCTAAAACATGCCAACTTTTATTATTTTCAACACCCATAAAAATATAGCTTGAATATTTATACATAAATGCCCCATCCATGACACAATACATATGGTTTGACAAAATTCTAGCATTTGAATAGAGAGATATACGTTTGAAACTGGGGTATTTTTTTAAGACTCCAAACAGTACTCCTATTTCGTAAAAAAAAGAAAGAAAAAAACTCCAACTTCTATGAATCTTTTATATTAAAAAACAGAGCCTAAACATTTTGCATGACACACAAATGGGATTCTTAGGGCAAGTGTACTGCAATTCGTGCCTCTCATCGTGAATTTATAAGCTTATCAACGACATCTAATTTTTGAATTTTGAAAGGTAATTTTATAGTTGTTTGGTTTTTTTCATCACAGTCAATTTTCCGACTTTTAAACTGATAATAACATAGATATAAAAAAAGTTCTACTCATAAAAATTTTAGTTTCTTCGTTCATGTGGCATCAACTTATCAACTGTAGCTCAACTGATTAGAGCGCATATTATCTGGTTGATGCAAATGGTTAATGTTACTAAAATCTTTCTAACTATATTATGGGCTCCTTTAGAGCACAACAATGTAAAAACATAGGAATAGAGAAAAAAAAATACAGGATTAGAGTGTCATGGCTAGTTGAATCCTATAGAAATGAAACTAGATGAATTGCAAAAAAAAAATCTGTTTGGATGCCTCACAGAAAAAAAAGAGAAAATTTAAGATTATATGTTGATTTATTAGAAAGAGAAAGTGCATTGAAACATTCAAAAAGAATTGTAAACATGATTTGACCTCTTGCCAGAGAACCTCCAAAATATGATTCATACCCTATGAAATTCATATGAGGTAATTCTACCACGTACTTAAAGGCCCTCGCAGAAGTATTTTTTTCAACGGATACAATTTCTTTATTTTCTCTACGTAACTTTATTTAATCCAAAGGAACCTAATCATACACAGGAACTATTTCCATTGTCGAAAAATATCAGTTAGTAGTTACACATATGAGAGTAGTAGTTACACACATAATTGTTGAGGCGCTCTAGAGGTTTCTCTCACACACGTGCTTTCTCGCCGCCGTCGCCGGCTGCACACAACTAGTTAGTCACGGAGGCGAGGCTTCTTGGTCTAAGTCCTCACCCGAGGTGCCAACATCTCATGATACGGCACCAGCGTTGACAATTACAAAGCTATTGTCTCGTTGTCATTTTGCTGTCTCATATTGCCATGGGCACCAAGTTGAACAATGCATGGAGCGGTGTTGTTGTGCCTAGAAGTCACGCATTTGGTGGTGACATTTGTGAATGCCGTTGGCATCACGGGAATGATAACGGGCTACAGTCTTCTTGGTGCAATGTCCTATGCTTTGATAGTAGTTGCGGTGGCAATACCGGGGTGAATGATTGAATTATAACTCAGTTACTCTCGGATGTTATCTTTCACTTTGGTTTGATGTCGGCCACATGAGATAATGTGAGCGAAATTCGATCATCACAGTGATCGGGTACTGATTTCGAGGATTTTGTTTCCTAATCTGAGTAGGACAAAGCAAACCACCAAGCAGAAACAACGGTTATGCAAATTTTTTTTAGAAATATGTTTTACCTTTGTTTTTATACTTGTGTTCTAAGTAATTATCTTGTTTCTAATCAAATTGTGATATGTAATTGTCAGTCTTTTGGCATGTAACTATAATAATTGGGATTGTAGCCTTTTTAAAGCAAATGCTGAAATAAAATCTATTATCTTGAAAAAAATACACATGAAAGTTGTAGAACGTGGAGGAAGGAGCACTTTGGAAACAGGGGAAGGGCGCACATGGAAATCGATCCCGATCGTGCGCTCGTACGTCCACTCCGATGGCTGCCCAATGACAAAGCCGTGCTTACCCTTGGTGAGAACCCGGCACAACGTTTTGGTTCAGGACCAATACTCGATCGCCTGTCAGTTAGCCCATGTGTGATCCTCCCATTGCTTCTTGTCATCTTGTAGAACAGATACAAATCCGCGCATGCTCCCTTGTCTCCTCTTTCCCTGTGTACTCTACTACTCTCCTCTCCCCTGCCCGTTTGTACGCTGGTAGTAGTAGCAGTAGCAGTTTTTTTTTTTTCGGAGAAGCGAAACGGCGCTGCGCCGACCGCCGAGCATTGGATGCCTCTTTGATGGATCGATCGGTTTTGATAGCTATTGCAAAGTACTCCACGTTTACTGCATACACCGGCCACGGGCACGGCATGCATGCATGCAGGCCCTGCGCCCGCGGCGTACGCTGCACTGGTGCAGCAGAGGGCTGTGCGCTGCGCTTCCCATCTACTTCCTCTTTACCCATATTAGTTGATTTTTTTATTTGTAACGTTTGACCATTCGTCTTATTTAAAAAATTAATACAAATATAAAAAAAAATTATACATACTTAAAGTATTTTTGATAATAAAGCAAGTCGAAAAAAAATAAATAATAATTTCATAATTTTTTGAATAAGACGAATGATCAAACTTTACAAACAAAAACACAAAGCGACGAGTATTTTGGGAACGGAGGTAGTACTAGTATGAAACACCCACATGTCCCACGCGGCCACACGCCGCGCCGTGCGCGGTCACGCTCACACAGCTAGTAGAAAAAGACCGAACCGAAAAAAATCAAAACCGAGATAAAAAAAGTCAAGACCGAGAAATTTGATCATTAGTTCGATCTCAGGTGTTAGGTGTTGAAAGACCAAATTTTGTTCGATTAATTCGATTAGTTCTTCAGTTAACAAAATAGTCCAAACAAATCAAATTTTGGTTCAATAGGTTCATTAAGGTCCAACAACCCAATTAAATCGAATTTTGACTCAATTTTGGCCCCAAACATACTTTGATCTGTGATCCATAGTGAAGAGAATCGATTTGTGATTTTTTTATGTGTCTTTTATGTGTATTTTTTTTATCTAAAACTTATTAAGGATTTGGCCCGATTATTCTATACCTTCTGAAATTTCAGTCATGACCTTGGTCTCGATCATCATTATTTTTCAAGATTGATCGGTTTTTAATTTTTGATGATCAAATTTTTTAAAAGACCGAAAACAGACCAAAATTTTCGGTCTCAACGAACTTCCACCCCACCACGCCCACCACGAAGCGGCAGCCGCGAGCCCGCGACCGCGAGCGAGCGAGCGAGCGTTGGCGGGTTGGCGGCTTGGCTCTTGGAACCTTGCTGTTGCTGTCCCCAGCGGATTCGAGGGGGTCCCGGGCTCGGCTGCCGGTACGCCCTCCGGACTGTGACAGACAAGCGGAGGTCGAGGCCATCTGCTGATGATCTGACCCATACCCCGGTGCCGTGGCTTATTTTACCTTTTGATGATGCTGTTCCTGTTCTCTCTCGAAGTAAACAAAACAATAAAGCGGCGGTACTCATACGCCTCTCCCTGAGCTCAAATCCAGGCGCTGTGTGTGGTGGTAGATCCCACCACCCGCACCCTTTCGGTCAGCTTCACCGTGCCTACTGCCCCCACACACAGGCACACTCTCTACATAACCCACACGTGTGAGAATTGTCCGCAGAACAGAAACCGGCCCAGGCTGTGCTATGCGAAGTGAGGCCCATAAAAGTGAAGATTCACTGTTCTGCTCATGGGCTCATGGATGTTCTCAACTTGGTTGGGCCTGAGGCGAGCAGCGCGTCTGCAACGTCCAAAATTCTGGTCGCCGCCCGCCTTGGTTGGTTGCCCGGTGCATCGTGTTCGGAGGAAATCTCCGCGATCAGAGCCACGCCTCCGCCTCCGCCTCCGCCTCCACGGCCGCGCGCGGCGTCGCCGGCTGATTTCCCCGCGAGAAAAAAAAAGAAAAACACAAAGATGGCGGCTCTGCGCGTCCCGCTCCGCGCAATCCTCGCCACCCCGCGCGCGCCGGGGCCGCGTCTCCTCCTCCCGCTCCACGCGCACCTCCTCGTCTCGGGCCGCCTCGCCGACTCCCCGGCCGCGCTCACCACCCTCGTCTCGCTCTACGCGCGCGCCGCCCCGGCGCTCCACCACCACGTCGTCCCGCTCCTCCTGAACCCGCCGTCGCCTCCTTCGCTGCCCTGCTTCAACGCGGGGCTCTCCCTGCCCCACCCGCTCGCGCTCGGGGTGTTCCGCGGCCTCCGCCACGCGCACTCCCCGGACGCCTTCTCCTTCCCGCCCCTCGTCTCCTCCGCGCCATCGCCGCCCCACCTCCTCGCCCTCCACGCCCTCGCGCTCCGCTGCGGCCTCGCGCACGACCTCTTCTGCGCCAGCGCGCTGCTCCGCGCGTGCCTCAGGTTCGGCCTCGCGGACCACGCGCGCCGCCTGTTCGGCGAATTGCCGCGCCGGGATGTGGTGGTGTGGAACGCGATGGTCAATGGGTTTGCCAAGCTCGGGTGCTTCAGCCACGCCGTGGAGTGCTTCCGGATGATGAGGGAGGAGGGCGAGGTCGAGATCAGCAGCTTCACCGTCACTGGTATCCTGTCAGTCTGTACCGCCACAGCGGATTTGGGGCGCGGGGCTGCGGTTCATGGGCTGGTGGTGAAGTCTGCGTTTGACCAGGAGGTGTCAGTGTGCAATGCGTTGGTGGATCTTTACGGGAAGTGCCACAAGGTGGATGATGCAGCAAGGGTGTTTGAGGGGATGGCAGACGCAGACAAGGACCTGTTCAGTTGGAACTCAATGCTGTCAGCGCTGCACTACTCCGCTGACCATGCTGGGACAATGAAGCTGTTTTCAAGGATGAGACACGTTGCTGTGTGGCCAGATGCAGTGACCGTTGCGGCTGTTCTTCCTGCTTGTGCGCAGACTGCAGCATTGCAGGTGGGAAGGGAGGTGCACGGGTACATTGTGACTAGTGGACTGGCTTGCCTTGGCGCGTTGGACTCGTTCGCTTGTAATGCACTGGTGGACATGTATGCCAAGAGTGGGGCTTTGGATGAGGCTCGTCGTGTATTTGATCAAATGCAACAGCGGGATGTGGCATCATGGAATATTATGATTGATGGATATGCATCGCACGGGCATGGGAAGGAAGCACTGGAGTTGTTCTGCCAGATGACAGAGGTGGAAGGGCTTCTTCCAGATGAGATAACGCTGTTGGGGGCATTGTCGGCTTGCAGCCACTCTGGGCTTGTTGAAGAAGGGAAGAATTTTCTGAAGAGAATGAAAGAGGAATTTTCTCTGGAGCCACAGCTAGAGCACTACGCATGTGTGACTGACATGCTTGGGCGTGCAGGGAGGCTGGATGAGGCTAGGAAGGTAGTAGAGGAGGCAGGGGATGTTGGGGTTGGTGCTTGGAGGACATACCTTGCCGCATGCCGGATGCATGGTGATAAAGAGAGAGCCCAAGAGGCAGCTAGGATGCTGATGACGACAGAGCAGTCTGAGAGTGGTGGGTGGGTGCTGCTAGCGAATACATATGGTTGGGAGGGAAACTTTGACGAACTGGAAGAGGTGAGGGGCGAGATGAAACTGCGCGGAGTGCAGAAAGGTGCACCAGGCTGCAGCTGGGTTGAGGTGGGTGGAGATGATAGGGGGAGTGGAGCAGTGATGCATGCTTTTGTCAGTGGGGATAGGGGACATCCTGAGGCTGACATGATCTACGAAATGTTACATGCGCTGATAAGTTGGATGAGGGATTGCAGCCAGTTGAGTAATACGACCCCATTATATTCAGTAGACCACCCATGACTATTCATATAATCATATTTTGTTACAGGAGTCATTACAAGCTTGTGCAGAGCCACAGACATGAAGTTGCTCAGAAATCAGAATGGTGCATCGTTGGATATTGATAAGCTTGCACCATCGAGACCAGTATTTAAACTTTGACCAGACAAGAGATTTTCCCCAAATATCATAGTTCCTGCAGCCAGTGCTCCTGCTCCAAGCCCCATTCCAAAATTCGGTGTGCTGTTTTGACCTCCCATTCTTGGTGGCACATTTATGTAGGTCTGTGGCACTGGTCCCCTTGTTGGATACTGTGGTGTAAAGAAACTGGGGTTTGAAGTTGGATGTGGCAGGATTGGTGGAACCATTGGGGGTTGGTAACTGTAGTTGCTTCCTGGTGGTGATTGTCCTGGGCGAGTGGCAGTGGTCACTGGCATGGAGTTGCTGTAATGATCAACATCTTGGATGTACCCCTGAAAATGGCTGGAAGGCATTGGTGGATAGTTGTAAACTGGACCATCTTCTATAGCTAATGTGATGCCAACCTGATCTGGGTACTTCAATCCTTCCTGTGATCCTGTAAAATTACAAATGGAGTCCGTCAGTTGAATTAAACTGTAGGTCAGTCCTATTAAAATCATACAATAAATAGTTTTGCAGCATATCTCATATTCTCGTCATATTTGCACTATCGCTTAAATACCTTTTTAATAACAAAATCTGACCATAGACCCACAAATCCTGTAACGATTGCTACATTTCCTGTTCTTCCCTTCTAACTTATGATTCTTAGCAGTTAGTACTCCACAAACATTATTAACTTTAATTGCTGTTGTCAATCATGACTGTAAGGCATGTGGAAAAGAGTTGGCTATTTCCTTATCATTGATCACTTGTCTAATATGAATTCACCCTTGTACTTCAGTTGTCGTCATGATAGTTAAGTGTGTGTATGGTAACTAGATAATATCTAAGTTCTTGCTTTATTTATCCTCTTTTTATAAAACTAACTCGCACAGACATTCCAATGTGTCATGCAAATAAGTATATCAGATGCAAAATCATAGTGTCTTCTTTATATATAGAAAAGAGAGAAATATCTCACCTGAAAAAGTAGCACAATTGATTTCTTCCTTGCAGATACGGATGGAGATATCAACAAATCCATGTGGTTTGTCTGACTTCTTCCTCAGCTGAAAACTTGAAGTCTCCTCAGTTACTCCAGAAAGCTCCTTACCCTGTGAAAATTTATGAAAGTACTCCTTCATGTGGATAACGGCAGTTCCCTGGAGATGCTCCCTTAGAAATACGGGCTCTCTCCTGTAAACTTCTACTGTTAGTTCCATCTGCTGCAGACTCATATCATGTTCATCAACAGAAAGAGAGAACTTGGTCCCCCAACTCGCATCAGAGTTCCCTGATGCGTCAATCTTGGTGCAGTACTTGCTGTTTGGATCAATCCATGCAACTGAAAACCACTGTGGCTTCAACAATGTTGATTTGTGGCCTAAACCACGCGCAGAGATTATGCAGAACTCGACTGATATTTTCGTCATTTCTGTGAAGAGGAAAGTTGGGGAGGTATCAGAATTGTGATGCAGACCAGGGAAATGTTGCGGGATTTGTCATCCCATAGGTAACTTTAGGGCTTTACCTTGCTACAACGTTATTCCGAAATGATAATGCAAACTTGCTTTGTGTTTACTCTATTGGTTCAGGGTCATGGAATCAATTCTAAAGTTAGGCACTATGAAGAGAAAAGGATAGATGATAGATGATGACGACAGAATCATTTTACGCTCTGCTACTAGTGATAATTTCTGGGATGCCGTTATGCTTCAGTGGCTAGAGGTGCTTTAGAGTTCAGATTGCCAATCCGTTCAACTTAAGGGGAAGACTGTTTTCTCTCTCTGCTACTTTTTCCTGTTTAGTTTTGTCATGTCAATCTTTATGTGATGTACAATTTTAGAGGTTTGGTTCCTGTTTATGTCCCTTCATCTCATCTGGCTGGCAGGTAGGTTAATGCGCCTACAAGGAATCATGTCTTAAGTTTGGGTAAGAAGCAGCAAGTGAAAGGCATATTTTTCTTCTGCAATATGAGGAAGAATCGGTGAACCATTAGTTCCTCTTTTTACTGTGGTTGCCCAAAACATTCGGGCTTTCGTTCCTGGCCTGTTTGACAATGAAATTAGCAGTAAATTTTAATTTTGAGTAGCTTAGCTAGATAGTGATTTCTAAAGGCATTTCGGTCTCAAATGTGTCGCATATATACTACTAGTAGCTAATGGGCCACATGTCCGTGACGATCCCGTTCCGGCCTACTTTAATATGGGAATTCCGATCCGGCCGAACTCTTATGGGCCGAACGTCAGGGGCAATCCCGTTCCGTCCAAAGTACAAAATGGGTCTCACGTCAGTCCCAATCCCGTCCTGTGGACCAGCTGAAGTCTACAGGGGGATTTCCTACAGTGACTGACAGGTTTTCAGATTTTTTTTGAGAGATATTTTGAGTTTTTTCTTCTTGAAAAGGCAGGTGGGGAGTCTGG
This sequence comes from Oryza officinalis, assembly GCA_008326285.1. Classification (NCBI taxonomy): domain Eukaryota; kingdom Viridiplantae; phylum Streptophyta; class Magnoliopsida; order Poales; family Poaceae; genus Oryza; species Oryza officinalis. The sequence continues at coordinate 56,331,399 of BDMV01000001.1, read as the reverse complement.
ATCAAGTGATGGTACCATTAAGCTTATAAAACGCAGATTTGAGGGATGGGTCGGGAGACTACAAATGTGTCGCGACAGCCCAATTACGCAAGCCTCGAGTCCTGAGAAAAACAAACGATGAACTCTCCGGACCCCAGATTATAAGCAGAAACGAAACGAAAAGGCATCTGCTCGTTTCGCCCGTAGTATGTTCTTCTGGGAGCGAAACGAATACACACGGCCATTTCTGCTGATGAGAGACGGCTCCTACGTTTCCTTGCGTTATCTGCTCACTATCCCGGTACGGTGCACTGCTTTATTGTCAATACATGTTTTTTTTTCTATTTCTGATGAACGAATATTGGCAGTATCTGTTTTTTTGTCCGACACTAGCGTGTCTGAATGTCACTACCTGTCTGTCCATGCTGACGCCATACGTATCTTCCCAAGTATATTCCATTTGACGGATTTTCTTCTGATTTTGAGACCCCAACCAATACGCCCACCAAGAGGCATACATCGAGCTGTCTGCTTGGTTAAAGTTCACTGTACAAATATCTTACCTTTTCTTTTGGTACGATGATGAATCTCCTTCAGATTCAAAAGATTAAAGTGAATGAAAACTGCGGGTTTGGAACTTCAGATCTGCAGGCTCCCAGATCTATAAGCACATGGAGAGATCATATGTAATCTATATCATTGGATCTGGAAGTACCATTGCTAGTTACTCACATGCATCCTAGGAACCGCTGGCATGAGCTTGCAGGCAAATCTTTTGATTTCGACATTCATGTACGTGCATGGGTGGGTGTCGGGCACCCAGCCTGCATGATGTGATCACATCAGCATTATGCATGTGCACGCATCAGTTCATGCATTAGAGATGGTATCCATATAATCAAACTATGCACTTCGAGCCAACTTTTATAAACTTTGGGCTGTCTTTAACCAATATTTTTACTTTGGGCTGATAATTTTACCTTTATGTCATTTTGGACCACCGCGACTCTCTCGACTCTTATCCATTTACATCCAATTCCATGCCAAAGGTGTGGTCTACATCGGCTCGCAAAAGCTGGTATAATCGAGATTATTGATATACTTAAAATAAGAATCACGGGTGGTCCAAAATAACACAAAGGTACAATTATGTAGTCCAAAGTGAAAACATTGGTTAATGGGTGGCCTAGAGCAAAACTTTGCCAAAAAAAAGTGGCCCAAATTGGAATTTACTCTTTCAAATATAACTGCACCACAAAAACACACTTGAAGCTAGTAGTTCATTCAATGAAGATCATGGAGGGTGCTACTTTAATAAAGGAAAGAGGGTGCTGACAAGAAGCTTATATAGTAAACCGACCTAAAGGTCATGAGGACCTGATGATCTGGGCATCGGCAATACCGCTGTGCCCTCATCTTCTCATTGCTCAGTTGCTTGCAGCAGCGAGCGATTAGCAAAATTAACATAGCAGTGGCGCTTATGCGAGTGGGCAGGAGAACCATATCTATATTGAATACTGATACAACTCGTACCTTCAGGCTGTCGCCATGGTTTACTGGCTAATGTACATGTCATGGTACTATCTTTTTCTGGTATTTCTGGCGATATTTTGGTCTTATGGACGTTCCTGTGCAGTATAGCATCTGCAAATCAAATCAGAGAGTGGTTCTAAGTATTCAAGACCTCGTATAGTAGTTAATATGCACAGCTGCAACTTGGAGCACAAATGCCACAGATTAACTGCCATACCATGGTGTGACGCACTTAGAAGAGTAAGCTCAAATACAAAATAATCCATCCTGCCATGGAGAACACAGCAAATATGTGCACCCAGAACAAGATAGCAGCAGATTCTTTTCCACAGCCTCTCAGGTTTGCAACAGCACCTGCAAACAAAACAATTAGTTAAATCATATTCCATAATTTGGTCGCTAACATAAAGCACATGGTGTTCCACTAACAATGTCTTACAGATCTCAACTAACACATAAAACTATTAGAGGAATCTATCTTTGAACATGCACACATGATAATAAGTGATAAGTAGTGTCCCTTATTCATTTCTTAGTACCTGACAGCACAGATGTGGGCATAGAATGCTGCAGTAGCAAGACGAACTTGAACATCTTGTCATCTTTAGGAATGAAACCAAGTTTATCAACCAACACAATGATGCCAACCCCAGCAAGAGGAACCAAGACGAGCCGTGAAAAAATAATAGCAACAGTTGTCCGCACACCAAGCCTCTTACTTCCTTCACCAGGACCTGATGCAATAAACATGAGCTAGGATAAGATCTGGACATTCATCTCAGCGCTATAGAATGGTAGGAGTCGTACAATATACTATACGATGTTCCAATAGTTTCAACAGAACTAAATGCTTACCATCAACAAGATTGCCGCCCACTGCAAGCAAAATGCAAGGGATCATTGCTTCCCTGCAAATGGAATGACAAAATTAGAAACTAGGAACCAAGGTGGCTCATCGTGCTTTTGTAATTTATAAGGAAGTGTACTTTCTTTTACGAAAGAAAACTGAAAGTTAGACATGTAAATACCCAAGAATCAGACAGCTGTCTGTGAAGAAGAACAAAGGTGCATCATCCGTGAGGACAAAATTCTTCAAGACTGGAACAACACCAATGGCAATTGCAAGAACCTGTACATAGCGTAAAACAATTGTTGTCAAACCACAGTATACATAAATGTTCTGTATTTATTGCTAGCATGAATTTGTAGCACAGAAACATACAGAGGCAATAATTGGTGGTTGAAGAAGCTGCTTGTCTTTTAGGAATTTAACCACGCTTCTAACATGGCCCATTATCTGCATCGACAGAACGTGATTTTTAGTTTACATTGGAAATCAAATTGATATAAGAAGTAAACGGACCAAATTTCTGATAATATTTCTTACCTTCGATCCTAGAGAAGTAGAAACATTTTTATCACCTTCAGCAGATAACAAAGGCTCATTTTCAGGTACAGTACTAGTGCGAGTGCTTGTTGGATATTTCCCTTTTTCAGGCACCACATTATCTCCAGATGCCTTAATTGGAAGCTTTTCTTCTTCAGTGCTATCAAAGGATTCTCCAGGTGGTGGAGCAAGCATCTTGAACACATATGTGTAAACAATAATTGCACCAACCTGAAACATGCAAAGGATTCACTGAGCAATGATCTAACGCAGTCCATATACCTAACCTAAATCCGACCTGTTATATTTATTTTGCATAGAAGAGGTCTGGAATAAACAAGGAACACATGCAACTTCAGAAAAGAAAAGACACGTACCCATTGGCCAAATGAGATATATGCATTTCCATCTTCGTTACATTTATCAGAGTCACCAAAAGGATTGGTTGGATCTCGACACAATGCTGCAATGAGAACCAGAGGTATATTTCCAATATTCCCTGTATCGAAATAAGGGATCAGATCAATATAAAATAGAAAAATGATAAATGAGAAGGCAACTATATTTAATAAAGAAAAACAAGTACCTATTCCGATGTGAATGACAGTGAATTTGAAGTATGGATAAGGTGGTCGGATGATAGATGCCACCACAAAGCCAATCAAAGAGCCTGACACTGCACCTACAACAATATTTACCGGAATATACCACCTGCAAACAACAAATTATTGCCACTATAAGAATGTTACGAAACAGGAAAAGTACAGAACGCAGGCACATGCAATTATTTTTTGCAAAGAAAAAGGGCATAAGTCATCAAAATAAGGATTGGATGGCCTTACAGATGAAGTCCAACCAAAACCAACTAGATGGATTTTGCCAGTAACAAACAATATGGTAATTTAAATTACTCTACTGACTGCAATATTTCAGCGTGCTGAAGTCTTAAATTAGCTCTGAAATTTTCACATAAATGCCATTTTAAACCTTCCAGCATACACTTCCTTTTGCTTTCGATTGGTACACTTTAGATCTTTTTGCAGAAAATTCTGGGAGCTAATTTGTTCCATTTGGATCGTGACTTAAAATTTCCCCAATCAGAATTATCTACAATAGTAAACTACTTGATGATATACTAAGTAATCTAGTTATGGTAAGAACCATGAGTATGAGTTAACAATAGTAAACATTGTGGTCAATAGATCACACAATGAAATGCAAAAAACATGCAGCAAACTTAACAAAGCATAGCAACCAAAAACTATCCTTACCATTGCAGCATCTTTTCGATTGTGATTGCTCTACCCAGTTGGGAAAATATAAGGCAAGGAAGTAGAAGCGAGAACACAAGCTGCACCAAAAGGACCAAAATGTAAGCATAATCGAACACATCAGGAATGCAAGTAAGCACAAGTAATACACCCACATCTTTCTATTCTAGACAGCAGCCAACTTAGCATTCTCCATAGTCGCAGCAAAACACATAAATCCTACAGCTAACACTATATTACAAGAGAAGGAAAAAAGCTCACCCCATTGAGAAGCTTGCGGCCGTTTGGCTGGAGGATATTGACGTACTTCGAGGCCATGAGGAACCCCATGAAGCAGACTGTGAACACCTTGGCAATGGGCAGCACGGCGTACTTGAGCATGTCGAAAACCGACGTCCCCACGGTGCCTCCCTGCGCCGCCGTAGCCAGCGCCTCCATCAGCGACCTCTCCATCATGTCTCGACCCAGACTTGACTAGTTCACTTGATCTCAACAGTCAACCTCCTCTTCTTCACTCCCCTGACCCTCCACAACTAGAACCCACGCAATTCCTGCCAACATGAGTGACTTAGAAGGCAAAATATACAAGCAACAGCAGGAAATATCAGGAACCGCTTTTGAAGTCGGTTGTCCAGAGAGCGCCAAAGCGGAACAGAGATCGCCTCCCCCGCAGACCTAACCAACCGGAGCGCAGCGTGAGCACGCACAACTCAGCAAGCGCGCCGAATTAAACGGAACAATCCCCAAAGCTTCCAGTGCTAACCAACTCTCATGCGTGGGGAGAAGACCATCAAATCCAATAGGGAAACTGGGGTTAGGACAGAACAAAAACCTAACTAGATTCCGAGCAGCAGCAGCAGCTTGACCGCTACAAAACGACGACGGCGCCGACTCGCGAGCGCGCGCGCGGCGTTGTTCGCTAGCACCGGAATCCGCACGGTTCCGGCGAGCGATCGGGATTCCCGCTACGTGAGCAATCCTCGCGACTCCGCTTGATCCGTCACGCCACCTCCAACTCCAACTGCTCCGCTTCCAAATCCGGATGCAGCCGAGCTCGAAACTCCCCCCGCGTACTCGTACACCACCAACCCAAAAAAAATCCACAAATCTCCATTTTCACCGCACACAGCGACACCCATCCATCTCCTCCTCTCCAAATCCCGCTGCAAAAAGAACTTTTAAAAAAAAACGTAACCAAAACGGCGACGTCGGCGCGAGGACTCACCGCGTGGCCCCGGAGGAGGCGGCGGCGGCGATTCCGCGCGCGCGAGGAGGAAGGAGACAATGCCCTCGTCCCCTTCTCGAGAGATCGAACTCAAACCGCTCGAGATTAAGCTAGAAGGCGAGCGGATTAGGAGTGTGATCAAGGAGGCTTAGTTAAAGTGGCGGCGATTCGTGGATACTGGGGGATCTGGCTTGGTGGCTCCGGAGTTCGGAGGGAAGACGACCAGCCGAGTCGCTCGAGCAGAGCCGACCCCAGATGAATCGAGTGAGTCAGTGCGAGTCGAGCCGGATGGGTCGGTCGCGGATGCACGCTGATTTATACGCGTTTTGGAGTCCGCAGCGGAAGGGCGACGATGGCGTCCCGTGCGATGTGCTCGGCTGCCAATGGTAGATCCGTTTCTCCTCCTGATGTTTTTTTCCCCTACTTATATGCTGTTCGAGGTCAAAGATAAGCGAATTTTCAGCAACATAGAAATCATGGACTTGGACTATATGTTAGAGGTTTTTTTTTCTCAAAACACAATACAAACGCTAATATATACATGATATCTACAATGCGAGTCAGGGATGAAATACTTGTATCAGAGGGCTAGAGAATGGTGTTTAGAGAAATAGGATCAGATGTGCTCTCTGTTAGTTTCAGATTGTTTAGATTGATAATTATGTTTGATGGTGTGAAAGTGTCAAAAATAAAGTGGGATTGTAAGTTGTTTTGGATTGCTTGTAGAATTATTTTCATTTCTCTAATGAAATGGGAGAGGTGACCCTCTCTTTCTCATATATATATATATATATATATATATATATATATATATATATATATATATATAATAAACACACACACGCACCATATCCTATGAGCATTTTTAATGACTAGGCACAATACACACACCCTATTTTTATGAATAACTTCGAAGATTGAGCGAGCATATTTGAGATTGATGAAGTTGATATAGACGGCTAGCACTGAAAGTTATTTAACCGTCAATGCGAGTATTCATGCCAAGTTTAAGAATCGGGTGGTTAGATTCCATCATAAAAAACCTTAATGGATGATTGTTTGCATGCCATGAGGATTTTTTTTCTCGAAACACAATACATATACAGACACTCATATTACGCATGTACAATCAACCCTTATGAACCCACACATGCACACTCTATCCTTATGAGTATTTTTGAAGATGGACCAACGTATCTTGCAGTTAAACTTATCAAATGTATCTTGTTGTCGACTTGTGTATCATCTATCACTAAAAAAAATAAGTTGCCATAAATGTAAACACTGCTTTGATCTTTAATAGCTTTTAAATTATCAAATGTTGATGAACAAAAAATTACATTGTTATATTTAGAATGTGATTTACTCGATCCCTCAATTTCAAAATATAGCTAAAATTAGGGTCGATTCATAAATAAAATTAACTATATTTTAAGATTTATTTGGTAACATAGAAGTGATCGAAGTTGAGATTTGAAGTTCTAAAAACAAGTTGAGATTTGAATAGTACCCGATGATAATACGAGCATTTAAGATAAGAGGAAGTAGTTAATATGGCACTTTGACAGATAGTCTCAGTAAATGTGGACAATAGCCGTGGAACAAGTAGAGGCAGAAAGTCAAGGATATTTTGAACAAATAAAGGAAGCAATGATGAATTAGTATCAAAATTCAGATGTGGACGGATGAGGATATATGGCACAGTAAGAAAAATTGTACGCGGTGGAAAATAAACGACAGATCTTGGTGAGCTAGAGTCTAGCTAACACCTTTAGCTAGGTACTACGGTGCTACCTCCGTTCTAAAATTGTATTTTTTAGATGAACACGGTTATTAAAGGAATAGACAAAAATTATTAAAGAAATATTACGATTAGTTGAGAAGAAAAAAAATGAAAAATTTAAATTGAGAATTGTTATGATTGGTCTAGAGGAAAAGGTCCATTTTGAAATAAGTTATTATGCTAAAAACAGCTGCATTTTAAGATGGGAGGTAGTAATACCACTGCCTAGTAGTTTCCATAGATTACACTTTGAACCAATTCCTAGCTAATAGGCCCAACATTTTTCCGTTTTAGCTGAATCTAAAAAGAAATCGTTATTCTTGGATTGTTTGAATTGTCTTTTCTATGAAAGTAAATTCTTTTGAACCTCTTGCGATCCTTGGCGTCTTATAACAACCACGGTCCATGATAAAGTTTTACTTCTACCACTAATGTGATAGATTTTTTTAAAAAATCCGCTCATTAAAGCTGTGTTCTTTTTTCACCTTTTTCAACTCATCTCCCTTTTTTTTATGTATGTTTTTCAAACTATTAAATGATATATTTTGTGCAAAAAAAATTATATACAAAAATTATTTTAAAAAATCATATTAATCTATTTTTTTTAAAAATAAATTAATATTAAATTAATCATGTGTTAATAAGTCACTTCGTTTTGCGGGCTAGAGGGATTAGTTACACAGAACCGAACACACCTTAAAATTACATGTCATCTACAATAAGGAAATACTTTTTTTTCTGTCTGGGTTACAACCAATAGGAACAATGCCATAAGCACCAGCGGGCTATAGCAGCCACAGCCTCGCCTACTAACCGTATAAATGAAGATACACTATAGAAGTGTGCAAACATGTGGACATAACGAGAAGGGATGACGTTTTTTTAAGAAACATATATAAACATAGGTGTTTACAATATCCCTATAAATACACATGCATACCTTATCTCTAGAAACGCCTCTGAAAAACTGGATCGACATATCTTGAGATTAATGAAGTCATCACAGATGTCTCTCTGTCGACAGATACATCGTTTATCACTGAAAGAATAATTAGCTATAAATACGATCATTCGTGTCAAATCTAGAATTTGAACCCAGATAGACTGGTTTCATCATAAGAAACATAACCAGTTAAGATACGCTCGAAAGAAAATCAGTTATGATGAATTTAGTGAAGAAATATTAGTTGCTAAAGACAAAAGTTGGTGATAACGAGTGAGGTGGATGCCCAAGTGCCATGAGGCGAGACGATATGAGAAGAGTGATAGAGAGCCAGGGCACACCCAAGAGCATCCTGCTGGCAGATGATAACTCCATTCGTATTCGTGTCACTTCCTAACTTTATAAATCTTTACATCAAAATGGTATTTTGCATAGAAAACTTAGCCATGGAATCGACATCGTTTGGCCTAGTTGCACCTAGCTGTTTGAGAAAGTTATAGACGACTAATATATTTGGGATCAATGTATGTAATCAAAAGCCGGGTATGGATACATAGCAAGCGTTGGGGTGCTGTGCCTGTGTAGCTATACCCACTATGGTTCAAATCCAACATTTGATAGTTGTGCACCAATTTTACGAGTACAAATTCATGTCTGTTACTTGGTAGAAAATATATACATATGCACTATTTATATAGTTAATTTAACATACTTTATCTTGCACAGTTGTTAGTCAACCCATCGTGGTTCAAATTCAATATTTGATTCTTATCTCGAATAAACCAGTTGCCGTCAAAACCAAAAATCCAATAAACTTAATATAATGTAATGCATTTTCCCTTTTGATTATTCGTTCCAAATCCCGATTAAGGTCAATAATAATAATAATAATAATAATAATAATAATAATAATAATAATAATAATAATGAAAGGTCAAAAGATTAAAAAGAAAAGGAGGGAAGCTTCGTAGGATGCTTCTCCCGCCAGGTCGCCACCATCCAATCTTCCCGTGGCCTGAACCTGAAGGCGCCCTTGCACAAAACCGAGAAAATCAAAAGAGGCTTCTGGTGACTGTGAACAAGCGGCTAGTCGCTTTCACCTTCATCTAGGCAACGCTCGTCAAGGTCTCTTCCTGCCGAATTAAGTTCACTGTGAATCGATGCTAACGTGTGAGAACAACGAATGGGGGTCTCTTTGGTCTCAATCGATCGTGCTGCAGCCATCACAATTATTTTGTTTTCTGACTAAGCCATCGCAGTGGGAACAAATTGGAGTACTAATTACTAATCCAGATTCTAGTTTTGATTGGGATAGTTGATGGGAACTAAATGGCTGAAATAGAAACACTGATTGATTTTTCACCGTCACGTCAGTACCTGAACATAGGATCGTGGCCGTGGCTTGCAGCCTACATAATCCCTCCGTTTAAAAAAAATCATGTATTCAAATCTAAAAGTGAGTTTGTTTAAACGAAGGGAATACGTTCACTGTTGTCCGTGCGTACGTCGCTGTACTATACAGAGCAATGGTGTTAAGCTAGAGCCGATCCACATAAAATCTTTATAACGGCTGTGAAGGAGGTACAGCCTACAGATGGTGATGGTGATCTCTAGTTATGTTCCCACCGACTATAGCGATTGGTATTTTTTTTGTTAAAATGGTGATGAGATAGCTGGTTATTTTCTCCGTTCGCACGGTTTTATGGAACTCGAACCATCTTTATACCTAATTTTTTTTCTCTAAAATTACTCGACCTACTACTACGTAGGTCGGATTTAATTTTTTATAAAATAAAAGGGTGGTATAGTCATATATAAATATATGGGATGTAGGATTCTTGTCATATATAAATACCAATCCTGTAACGCCCGTGTTTTTTTAAAATCGTAATTTAGGATTTATTTTAGCGTCACTTTTTCTTTCCATTCAAAATCTTCGAAAAATTTTAAAATTAGTTTTGATCTTTGTTTCTATTTATTTTTCGGTTGTATCAAATCATTTCCTTCCCGTTCAAAAATTCTGAAATAATTTTGGACTTCTACCACCCGGTGATTATCCTTCCCTTTTTCCATAATATTTTGCTCACCCCCGAAATTCTTTACACTCGTACAGACATACTTCTTTTTTCCCTATTTTCCTAAACTCCCTACGAACCCGAAGATTAGACACCGCTCCCTACAAAACTGATGGTTAGACACCGTCCTCCCGCTACACAACAAAAGTTGGCACCGTCTCCGTCTTTCCCGCTGAGGTTAGGCACCGCTCTGCGTCACTCGCCGAGCAGGTCTGGCAGCAATAGCAGCAAGGAAAGCCTGTAGATGAAGAAGCAAGCACAGGTGCATCAATGGTCATTCTCATCGCCAAGTTCTCCCTCCAAAATCACCACAGACAGTATAAATACCCAAGAAACTTATCATGGAGATCCTCAACCACCTCACCGCTCCATTTTTACCACTTCGGAGCCGATTCGCCGAAGTTCCGGAGTTCATCACGTCGAGATGGCTAACCTCTTTCTCCTCTTCTTCTTCTTCCTACCCCGGTCCTTCCCTCCGCCTCCCCTGCCCAACGGCCGAGCCGCCCCCTCCCCTCTGCCCGGCGTCGACACAGCCGCTAGCCGCCGACGCCAAGCCGCCACCCCATCGCCGGCCGCCGCCGCTCCTCCCCACCATGCCGCCCGTCCTCCTGCTCGTGAGAGGCAGAGAGAAGGAGGAGAACAGAGAGAAGAAAGAAAGAGAGAGTAAGACATAAGAAAGAGAGAGAAAAAAATAAAATAAATAAAAATAAAAATAGTGGGACCCATGGGCCCCACCTTTTTCTCTCCCCTTTGACCTGATGGTTGGGCCCCACTTAGAATATTCCCTGAAATATTCCTCCTATTCTATTAATCCACCAAAAATCTCCTAAACTTATCTTTTCATCCCTAACTCCGTTTGACTTTGTTCAAGTTTTAAAATCTTTCTAAAATCCTCCTCTACCTAATGGCTCTGTTTTATTTCGTGTTTTGTTTTGTTTTAGCAGTGGTTTTATGTATTGATTGTTTTCTAGCGTAGAGCCCGAGGCGAACGGAGGATTCGTGCAAGAGTTCGACGTTCATTTCGTTGCCGCAAATCAAGGCAAGCCCCCTTGACCACTTATTGCACCTATATTTTGAACTCAGTATTTTGTTTGCCAAATTGCATGCTTTAGGTCGCACTATTGGTCATGATTCGAATACGAGTCGTCGGACCTACCTAGTAGTTGCACTTTTATTATATAGGAATTGATGACCCCTCTCCTTGCAACTCCACTAAATATATTGCGTCGGTGTTCATAATGTCGAAGTAGATTACCTACAGGTCACGATTGTACTGTCGTGCGGGAAAACTTGGTACTTATTATTGTTCAATTATTTTGAAAACCTGGTGAGATGTCAGTATGGTTATGAAGAAGAGAAGGGTTTTATAAAAACCTGATGATGCGGGAGTTAGTACCTTGGTGGTTTGGCTACACATCATCCATAAGAACCGTTTCCTTTGGAAAATTCATCCAAACATATGACAGTACGACCACACGGGTATAGTGGGATGCCCCTGGCCGAGTAAATAGCTAAAACATAAGTGTCCGGCATGTTAGCGGTTGAGGAGCACTGGTATGGTGGCGTATATGGCAATCCCCTACAGTGGGATGTGTCGGAATCCATACGGTGAGGCCTGAGTAGACGAGGGCTTGAAATTTGGCCTGATGCTTGGTGGAGAGATTCCACCCAATTATGAAACATGGGATATTTATGGGTTGGTTATGGAAAAACCTTGTAGTGAGCTCTCCTTTGTCGGCCATGTTTGATCCACGTGTGTTCGATAATGCGAGAAGTTCATGGCGTGTAGGTAAAACGTGCAACCTCTATAGAGTTTAGTCAAACTATTTAAACAGCCGTGCCCACGGTCATGAGCGGATGTGAGGTGTTTCTCATAGCGTAGTGTTCTATTTTAAACTTAATAAAAGGATTCTTGGGATGAGAATCGTTACCAGAGTTTGTCTTTGTGACAGACGGCCAGCCTTCGTGGTTGGGAACGAGCCTGTGTGATTCGGGGTGTCGATTGGCACCAAGTGTGGGTCGAGATGGCTGAGGTAGAGTGGCTGAGATGGCCAAGTAGTGCTGAGATGGCACGATATTCATATTATGACTTACTACCATGACAGGTTGTTGCAAAGCAACTTGTAGAATGGAGTAAGGCGTGAGCCTTACTTTGAAACTAAAAATTGACACACTAAAAGTTTACAACTAAATTATTTAAAAACTTTAAATTTTTCAAATAAAACTGTTCCACCCTTTGTTATTAGCCTTTCATGTCATATTTTTCTCAGGCTTGCTGAGTACACCGAGTACTCACCCTTACTATTATTATTAGTTATAGAGTTAGAAGAAGGATACCCCGACCCTTCAGTAGAGGCCTACTTTCAAGTGCAGGCCGAGTATGATTTCTTCGGGTTTGAAGCCTAGTTCCAAAAATAGCCTGTGAAGTTTATGGTTGTCATTTTGTTTCTAGTGCTTCACTTCCCATGTTGTCCTCCCCTGCTGTCATGCTTTCGCCTGTGTGTACCTTATCTTTTCAATGTTTATATCAATCTGGGGTTTGTCCACGATGGTAGTGATTTGAGATCTTCACCAGTGTTGTAATAAAAGCTTTGTATTTTTGGATTTCACTATTATTCTGTGAGTACCAGCTTCTGTATCCTGGAACTGATACTGTAATCACATGTAATGTTGTGACCTCCAGCCTATGCCGATTTATATTCTAGACCAGCATAGTTTGATGTGTCATACTCACAGATCCTCGGATCATGTATTAGTGAGCAGTACTGCATATAAAGTACTACAGAGGATCTCGATTGATAGACATGTGGTCATATATAGCAATAAATGTAGCTAGGCCGTACAATTTAGAGAAGTTAATCCATTATGGGTGAGTTCTTCACCTAACTTTCCTAACTCACATCTCTCTTTTTCCGCGTGCATGTTTTTCAAACTGCTAAACGGTGTGTTTTTTGCAAAAAGTTTCTATATGAAAGTTGTTTTAAAAACTCATATTAATCCATTTTTTAAAAAAATTAGTAAATACTTAATTAATCATGTGCTAATGAGTCGTTCCGTTTTCCGTGCGAAGGAAATATTTTCCCAAACCTAACAAACGAACACAGCCTATATATAACAAGGATATATCGCACGTAAAGGTTAGTTCCGTTTGAAGACTTTTTTGTCACACTAAAATATTGGTAATACAAAACAAAACATTAGTAGATTTGTATATATATACCGTGGGCAAAGTTTGGCATTAAACCAAGCATACATACAATACTATTAAAGCTATTAAAATTTTGGTAGGATATAAATTTGTTTCAATAAGAAAAACTTAAGCGTAATTAGGTGGCACAATTTAGCGAAATCAATCGTCTTATATATAACAAGTATACGTAGCACAGGACGCGCGTACTGCGTACAGGCCGTCTCAAACAGATTATCAAAATGTCTTTATATTTTCTTCGCTGAAAGGGATGCATGGCTGTGACGAAGGTCCAAGACCAAGACGTCGCCGTCGCCGCAACGAAAGCGCCCCGGAAAGGAAACGATTCACCTCGGTTGCTTAAAGAGGGCGTCAAAAATAAGAAATTGCTTCAAGAGGGTGTGGTTAATTATTCTATCCCAAGTTTCCAAAAGGAGATTGTTTATGCCATGACATGCCATGCCAGCATGATTCATGCTATACCAATCCAAATCATATCCGAGGTTTCGTTTGAACCCGCTGTTCGTTTTAATTATACGACAGACGCACACACACATCACTAGCACATAACATTACACTCATATCCTTATGAATGCGTCTCTTAACACATGCTCTAATAGACGAAAACTAACAACACATTTTTAATTTCATTAAAATCCTCTTAAAAACTAATCTACATACGTGTAATATTCGAAGTATCAGGATTTGAATTATAATGGGTGAAGTCATGTCATGATTTCACCATCACATTATTGCTGCTTCCCTCATTTGAATCATCTGTTTGGCTGAGATTTTTGTAACTATTATAAATTTAAAAAATAAATAAATTTATTTTTTTATAAAAAGGGCTTCTGTATAGAAGACTTTTGTACGAAAAGTCGTTCAAGAAATGTGCCGATAAAGAACAAGAAACTAGCATCGTTTCTTATGTATAAAGAAAACAATGTAATATCATACTTGCATATATTAGTCTACCTGTCAAAACACAATCGTCAGACAATCTGAATTAAGGACAAGTGCGACACAGTACAGCCTTCGGGAAGACGGACAGGTAGTCACCCAAAACAGCAGCATCTCGCCCTAAAAAAAGTTGTCATCTTCTCGATCGATACAGGAGGTATGAAAAAGATCAAGTCACAGGTGATCATCAGGTTTGGCTAATTATTAAGCTCCACCGAGTTCTGGGTTTAGCTGCCGCGTCTTAACCAACTCTCACGCGCAGCTAACCATGCGATGCACGCGCATGCGGTGCCTGGTAGTAGCATCCTGATCCTGCAGCTAGCTAACTTCTGACACCTGCCAAAAAGAGAGTGTCGGTGACATGGGACCGGGGGTATCACGACTAGAGGCTTGGGTAGCCGCGGTCCTCCACGTGTCCCGACCCCCTCGGGGGGGTCGGGCCCGAGGGTGACGTGGCCACCCCTTCCTCTGTCTCCCCGAGGGGTCGGGCCGCTCCCGTTTCGGCCCCGAGGGCTGGGGCGCCCCGACCCCCTGTGATTTTGGCGCCACGTGTGCGGGTTAGGTGAGCACAGCAGGGCTCACCTAACCGCATTTATAGCGGATCAGACGAGCGCACCACGCCGCATTTAATGCGGCGCAGCGCACGCTTATCCGGTCCGTGACCGGTCGCGGTGTGTGACCGGTCACAGACCGGTCAGATCGCGGGTTAGGTGGCGACAGGCGGCCGATGGCACGCCTCGCCCCGTCCCGTCAGAATGATGAGAGCCTCCTGGCTCTCGTCCCTAGCCGGAGCCGGCGTGCTAACTCCTGGAGTTGGTATGTCAGTCCCGGTCAGATCCAATCCAGACTTCAGCGCAGCATGGCAAGGAAGTCGCTGGCCATTGAATGAAGGTTGAAACGGGCGTCCACCGGGAGAGCTGGCGAGCAGGGCAGAAGGCGTGTGCCATGCCTGTCAGAGGTCACTTCCGGCTGTAGACTAGCCCTGATTGTAAAAAGAATGTTTCCTTTCTTAGGCAGCTAGAGGCCCATGTGGTGACCCCTGATCAGATAAAAGGAGGCCCAGGCCTAGAAAAGGGGGGGACTCCGGCGAATACGCTGGAGAGACCGAACTCTCTTTGTATTGTTGAAGACTCTCAGATCCACCAGAACACAGGAGTAGGGTGTTACGCTTCTCAGCGGCCCGAACCTGTCTACGTCGCCCGCGTCTTGTGCGTTTCCTCTCTCGCTGACATTCCCTAGATCGAGGGCGAAGAACCTCACTTAGCGCCCCCGGCCGAACCGGCAAAGGGGGACCTGCGCGGTCTCCCGGTGAGGAGTTTCACGCTCCGTCAGAGAGAAAAAGCCAGTTGTCCATATTTTATAATAAATCAAAACGATTTATT
Source organism: Oryza officinalis (assembly GCA_008326285.1). Classification (NCBI taxonomy): domain Eukaryota; kingdom Viridiplantae; phylum Streptophyta; class Magnoliopsida; order Poales; family Poaceae; genus Oryza; species Oryza officinalis. The sequence goes on along the minus strand of BDMV01000001.1, from coordinate 56,315,674 downwards.
TGAAAATAAAATTAAATTTATAGATAAAATTTTTATATATGTGTTTTTAACGAATTAAAACCAATATAAAAAAGTACGTTAAAAATATCTTAAAATTAACTTTAAAATTAAATTTAAAAATTTAAATTTTGGTTTTGGTTTTGATTTATTTAGCCAACCAATGAAGCCCGAAGGAACTTTGACATGTAATGACACCTGGCCAAAAACAGAGAAAAAAAAGAAACTTTGACATGTAAGTATGTCTAGTAACATTGACACATAGTCATGTATATACTACAAAAGAGATTAATTAATTAGGAGATCAAGGAAAGCAACATGGGATTATGACTGTTGTAGGCTTCTAGCATCCTGATCCTGCAGCTAGGTACTTTAATTTAATTTTGACATGCAAGTGAGTTTAGTAACGCTGACGAAGTACAAATTAAAGAGATTAGTTAGCAGATCCTAGAAAAGGACGTTGGATTACTGTTTCCTAAGAAGTATCTAGTGGTTAGGTACGTAGCTTGTGCAATCTCGCAGAGAGTTTAGCTTAGTTCCGCGCGGTAGCAGCTTCTAAATTGGCACTTGAGGCGTCCAAGGGGCAATTCATCTAACTGACCTTTCGAAGAAAATGCCAATTTGGTTACGGGAACTTCTTCCTTGTTTCAGTCAACGAAATGGGAAATTTGTAGTGACCTGATTATCAGTCAGACAGCAAGCAGCCAGTAACTATAAGCTGTAGAAATTATTCAGACCTATCACCATTTAAACAGCTTACTGCCTCCTACCTCCGTCTCAGAAAGACTCCAGGTTCATAAAAAAAAATAAAGTTTTTTGGAATAGAGGTAGTAAGATGTTATTTTAGAATTCATCGGTTGGCCTAATAAGCCAAAGAAAAAGTCAAAATTTAAATTTTTAAATTTAATTTTGAAGTTAATTGTTAGATATTTTCAATGTAATTTCTTTTTAGTATTGGCTTTAAGTCGTTACGAACAAATGCATAAAAGTTTTATCTATAAATGTTATCTTATTTTTTAATAAGTTGTTTTGGTTTATTAGAAAATATGAGCAACCGATAACCGATGAGGCTCTACACATTTGTTGTTGGAGCTCGATCACGGTAATTTATGTTTCACATGCACTAACTACCGTTCTTAGCCTTAGAAATCGTTAATTGTATACCTAATCTATATACTTACAAAATGTGCGCNGGACCTGGAACTCCTCCGGTTCTGGCGTGGCAGCTCCGGCCGCCCCCGGGTCCGCCGCTCGGTCAGGGCGACGGGACAGGAGGAGGAAGAAGAGGTCGGCCCGTTCCGACGACGAGGGTCATGTCCTCGCCGTCGAGGGCGCTTCGCGGGCCCCCCGAAAGGGGAGGCCTGCGGGCGACAAAAAGAAGGAGGCCGGCGTTCCCAGCAGGGAGCGTCCGACCGGCAAGTGGTGCACCGTGCACAACACCTCCCTCCACGACCTCGCGGACTGCCGCGCGGTAAAAAGTTTGGCCGAGCGGACGAGGAAGTGGGAGGAGGAGAAGAGGCAGGAGCGCCGTGAGGGCAGGGCCCCGGCGGCTCCCGCCGGCAACCGGCGAGGTGAGGCCAAGCAGAAGGCCCCCGCCGAGGACATCGACGATGGCGACGATGACCTGGGGTTTCAGGAGCCTGAGGCCACCGTCGCCACCGTCGATGGGGGAGCGTGTGCTCACGCTTCTCGCCGGAGCCTCAAGGCCATGAAGCGTGAGCTTCTGGCCACGGCCCCTACCCATGAGGCGACGCGGCGGGCGCGGTGGTCGGAGGTTGCCCTCACCTTCGACCAGACCGACCACCCGCCGTGCGTTGCCCGGGGAGGACAGATCGCGATGGTGGTTTCCCCCACCGTTTGCAATGTGAAGTTGGGGCGTGTCCTCGTAGACGGGGGTGCAGCCCTCAACATCCTTTCCCCCGCGGCTTTTGATGCCATCAAGGCCCCGGGGATGGTGCTCCGACCGTCCCAGCTGATCATTGGCGTGACGCCGGGGCACACCTGGCCACTGGGTCATATCGACCTCCCGGTCACCTTCGGTGGTTCCGCCAACTTCCGCACGGAGCGGGTGGACTTCGATGTGGCGGACCTCAGTCTGCCCTACAACGCGGTCCTGGGGAGGCCCGCGTTGGTGAAGTTCATGGCGGCGGTCCACTACGCCTATCTCCAGATGAAGATGCCGGGCCCCGGTGGCCCCATCACCGTCCATGGCGACCTCAAAGTCGCGCTTGCTTGTATGGAGCAGCGCGCGGACCACCTCGTCGCGGCATCCAAGCCCGCGGGCGGCGACGAGAGGCCCAGCACCTCCGTCCCGCCCGCCCCAAGGCAGCGGATGGTCACGAGCGACGAGGTCCCGGTCAAGGAGGTTGCCCTGGGCGACGGCCCGTCCAAGACCACCTGAATCGGTGGTCTTCTGGATGACAAATAGGAAGACGCGCTCGTTTCCTTCCTGCGGGCAAACGCCGACGTCTTCGCCTGGAGACCGGCGGACATGCCCGGGGTCCCCAGGGAGGTGATTGAGCATCGTCTCGCCGTGCGGCCGGGCGCAAGGCCGGTCCGGCAGAAAGTGCGGCGGCAGGCCCCGGAACGTCAAGCCTTCGTCCGCGAGGAGGTGGCGTGGCTTCTGGAGGCCGGATTCATCCGTGAGGTCATCCATCCGGAGTGGCTGGCGAACCCGGTCGTCGTTCCCAAGGCGTACGGCAAGCTTCGGATGTGCATCGACTACACCGACCTCAACAAGGCATGTCCCAAGGACCCTTACCCCCTGCCACGCATAGATCAGATTGTCGACTCCACCGCGGGGTGCGACCTTTTGTGTTTTCTAGATGCATACTCTGGTTATCATCAGATTCGCATGGCTAGGGAGGATGAGGAGAAAACTGCATTCATTACCCCCATAGGAACTTATTGTTATACGACAATGCCTTTCGGGTTAAAGAATGCAGGTCCTACTTTTCAACGTACTACTCGAATTTCCTTGGGTAGCCAGATAGGACGCAATGTTGAGGCCTATGTTGATGACTTGGTTGTGAAGACACGCAACCAAGAGACCTTGCTCTCGGATTTAGCGGAAACTTTCGAAAGTCTCCGCTCCGCCCGCATAAAGCTGAACCCCGATAAGTGCGTGTTCGGCGTGCCTGCGGGCAAACTTCTCGGGTTCTTGATCTCTGCCCGAGGCATCGAGGCCAACCCCGAGAAGATACGAGCTATAGAGCGGATGCGCCCCCCCAGCAAGCTTAGGGATGTGCAGTGCGTCACCGGCTGCATGGCCGCCTTAAGTCGGTTCATATCGAGGCTGGGAGAGAAGGCGCTACCCCTATTTAAGCTCCTCAAGCGCTCCGGGCCGTTTACCTGGACGGAGGAGGCTGAGTGGGCCTTCACTCAGTTGAAGGCGTACCTCAGTTCTCCCCCAGTCCTGGTCGCCCCGGAGCCAGATGAGACGTTGCTACTCTACCTGGCGGCAACCCCGTAGGTGGTCAGCGCGGCGTTGGTCGTGGAGCGTGATGAGGACAACCCTCACTCCGCGTACCCCCACCCTGTGTCAGCTCCACCCGGGAGAGAGCAGGGAGGAGAGGCCCCCGAGCCGAACGGCGGCCTAAGGCCCCCGACGGCCGGAGCTGGCCCTCCGCCTGCTTGTCCGACGGTGCCAGGCGCCCCCGACCCCCAGGATGGCCCCGGGGCCACTGCGGGAAGGCCGCGCCTGTCGCCCTCTGACCCCGAGGTCGTCGGCACAGAAGCCGAGTGCGCCCCGCACGGCCTCTCGGACGGAGAGCGCCCTGGAGGCATGGCCCCTGGCGAAGAGGATAGGCCCCGCCGAAAGGTGCAGCGGCCCGTCTACTTCGTTAGCGAGGCCCTCCGGGACGCCAAGACCCGATACCCTCAGACCCAGAAGATGCTTTACGCTATTCTGATGGCTTCGAGGAAGTTGCGCCATTATTTCCAGGCGCATCGGGTCACGGTGGTTACGTCTTACCCCCTCGGCCAAATCTTGCATAACCGAGAGGGTACTGGACGGGTGGTGAGATGGGCAATCGAACTCTCTGAATTCGATTTGCGCTTCGAACCACGCCACGTGATCAAGAGCCAGGCCCTCGCCAACTTTGTAGCGGAGTGGACCCCAGCTCCCGAGCCCGTCTCCGCCCCCGAGGCCACCCCGGGCCCCTCGCAGCTGCCTCACACCGCCTGCTGGGTGATGCAGTTCGACGGCTCCCTGTCTCTTCAGGGCGCCGGTGCGGGGGTCACTTTGACCTCGCCGAGCGGAGACGTCCTCAGATACCTGGTCCGCCTCGACTTTCGGGCGACCAACAATATGGCGGAGTACGAGGGACTCCTTGCGGGACTCAGAGTGGCGGCTGGACTGGGGATCCGCCGCCTCCTGGTGTTAGGCGACTCCCAGTTGGTCGTTAACCAGGTCCGTAAGGAGTACCAGTGCTCTGACCCGCAGATGGACGCCTACGTCCGCCAGGTGCGGCGTATGGAGCGCCATTTCGACGGGATAGAGCTTCGGCACGTGCCCAGGCGGGATAACGCGGTCGCCGACGAACTCTCAAGGCTCGCTTCCTCGCGAGCCCAGACCCCACCGGGCGCCTTTGAAGAAAGGCTTGCCCAGCCGTCGGCGCGACCCGACCCCCTAGGGGAGACGGACGCGCCTGAACGGCCCCCGAGGCCCGTCGGAGTCCAGGCCTCGGGACCCGAGGGGAGCGCTCCCAGCTCCCCTAGATTGATTGCTTGGATCACTGAGATCCAGGCGTATCTCGCAGATAAGACTCTACCCGAGGACCGCGAAGGGAGTGAACGCGTCCGTCGCATCTCCAAGCGCTACGTGCTGGTGGAAGGGACCCTCTATCGGCGCGGGGCTAACGGAGTCCTCCTGAAGTGCATTCCTCGGGAACAAGGCGTCGAGCTTCTCGCCGATGTCCATGAAGGCGAGTGCGGAGCCCACTCCGCCTCGCGCACCTTGGTTGGCAAGGCCTTTCGCCAGGGTTTCTATTGGCCGACGGCTCTCAACGATGCGGTCGACCTGGTCCGGCGGTGCAGGGCGTGCCAGTTCCACGCCAAGCAAACCCATCAGCCGGCCCAGGCCCTGCAGACCATACCTCTTTCGTGGCCGTTTGCTGTCTGGGGGCTCGATATCCTGGGACCGTTCAGGCGGGCCCCGGGCGGGTTCGAGTATCTGTATGTCGCTGTCGACAAGTTCACTAAGTGGCCCGAGGCTTATCCGGTCATCAAGATCGATAAGCACTCCGCCCTTAAGTTCATCAGGGGCATCACTGCTCGGTTCGGGGTGCCTAACCGTATCATTACGGATAACGGCACCCAGTTCACTAGTGAGCTTTTCGGCGACTACTGCGAAGACATGGGCATCAAGCTCTGCTTCGCCTCACCCGCCCACCCCAGAAGCAACGGCCAGGTGGAGCGCGCCAACGCGGAAATCCTCAAGGGCCTCAAAACCAAGACCTTCAACGTCCTCAAGAAGCACGGCGATTCGTGGATCGAGGAGCTGCCAGCGGTGCTCTGGGCGAACCGAACCACGCCAAGCCGAGCAACCGGGGAAACGCCTTTCTTCCTCGTCTACGGCGCGGAGGCGGTCCTCCCATCTGAGCTCACCCTGAGGTCCCCTCGGGCCACCATGTATTGCGAGGCTGATCAAGATCAGCTTCGCCGAGACGACCTCGACTATCTGGAAGAGCGAAGGCGGCGCGCGGCCCTTCGAGCCGCGCGCTACCAGCAGAGCCTGCGGCGCTACCATCAGCGCCACGTCCGGGCCCGATCACTCTGCGTCGACGACCTCGTCCTACGCCGCGTCCAAACGCGTGCTGGACTGAGCAAGCTCTCACCAATGTGGGAGGGTCCGTATCGAGTGATCGGCGTCCCCCGGCCGGGCTCGGTTCGGTTGGCCACGGGCGACGGCACAGAGCTGCCTAACCCGTGGAACATCGAACATCTTCGTCGCTTCTACCCCTAATGGGGGTCGGGTGTCATGTCTCGGGCTCGGGCCAACCCCGCACCCCCCCCGGGCGTGCAGGGTTGGCCGGGGGCTACCACATGCACATACTTATCTTTTTTCTCTTCCGTATTTCAATAAAAGCACTTTCGATTTCCAGAGGACCGTGTCTGTGCCGTCGCTTCCTTTTGAAGAATCTCGGCTTGAGTTAGTACGCTCGTGCTCGGCCCTGCCCTCGGTGGCCCGGGCCGGCTAAAACCGCCAAACGGGGCCCAGAACCGAGCCGTGCCCCGGGGCGTGGTGAACTCCGGGGGGGAATCGGCAAAGGCCCACAATCGGGTCCTCCTAACCCTCGGTCACCGCGCTCCCGGCCTGGCCAGTCTCGACACGCGGATCTCCCCAGGCACTAGCCCCGACCCGCGCCGTTTGAGGCTGGGACCTGGGCACGAGCCCTTGCTCAAGCCAAGACTCAGAAGGACCGCGGCACAGACCATCCTCGTCTTATACGCACAACAAACATGACTGACATAGAAATTTCCTCTTTATTTGATTGCAGATTAAACCAGTCTATACAAGAAGGGGGCTTGAAGGCCTCGGAAGAAGAAGGTAAAATTTAAGATCGGCGGGGGCTTGGGGGCTCACTCCGACGCACCCGGGCCGCCGGCCTCGCCGTCGCTGTCGTCCGCACCGTCGTCGCCGTCCTCCTCCTCGGAGTCGAGGGCGAACGCGAGCCGAGGGGCCGTACCCTCGAAGCTGTGGACGATGTGGTCGGCGGCGTCCCGGACCTGCGCGCGCGCGCCGTCCTCGGTTCCGGGAGGGAACTCTTCCAGCGCTGCCCACGGGGAGAAGTCAGGGTCCCTGGCCTGGTAGCTTGCCAGTACGAGCTCCACCGCCCCCCGGGCGAGGTCCCTCGAGGATGACTTGATCGTCTCCTCGAGCTCCTCGGGGAGCCGTTCGAGGACCCCGGCCATCTCCGAGAGGCGCTGGGCGAGGCCCCCCTGGTTGGCGGCATACTTAGCGTACCGCCCGCCCCAGAGGCCCGCCTACCGCCCGGCGCGGTCCAGACGCGAGACGGCGTCCCGAAGCATGCCGGGCCCCACCTCGCACGCCAAGCGGAGGGCCTCGACCTCCCCGGCGGACGAGTCCAGTGCGCCCTGCAGCTCGGCGACGGTGTGTTCGGCGGCTGCGAGGCGGGCGGCTAGGTCGCCGTCACCCGCGGCCGCCCCGCCGCTGTGCGCTCTCGCGTCCAGCTCCTTCGCCCGCGCCTCGAGCTCAGCGGCCCGCTGGACTAGCGCGGCCCTCTCGGCGTGGGCGCCTTCCAGATTGCGGCGCGCCTGCTCCTCCCGCGCCGCCTCGCGGAGGAACAGGCTGTCCGCCAGCCGCTGCGCCGCGGCTTCGGCCTCCTCGAGAGCTCGCCCCCGCTCGGTGAGCGCGTCCTCGCGGAGGCGGAGTGCGGACTCCTCCTCGGCGGAGGTGGCCTCGTGCGCCGCCAGCGTTGCCTCCCGGGTGGCGACGGCGGCCTCGCGGTCCGCCAGGGCGCCCTCCAACGCCGTGACGCGAGCCTCAAGGGCCTCTTCGCGCTGACGGGACGCCGCCTCGTTCTCCGCCGCCCGCCGCTCCCGGGCAGCGGCGGCGTCGAGGACTCCCCGGGCGGCGTCGAGCTTCTCCTCTAGCTCCGCAGCCCGGGTCCCGTATTGGAGGCGGAGGTCGTCCCGTGCCTCGTCGAGCACGGCGGTGGCGATGAGGGCGGTCTCCCGCTCCTCCTCTACCTCCCTGGCGATCTCCGTCAGGTCCCTACGACGGGCCTCGAGCTGTGTGGCGTGCTGGCGGTATGCCTTGCGGCCCGCCTTCACCATGGCCTCCACCGAGCGCCGCCCCTCCTCGACGCGCGCCCACGCCGCGTCGAGCTCCGCCCGCTCCGCCTGCAGGGCCTCCATCTGGGCACTTAGCCCGTCCAGCACCGTGCTGTTTGCGGTGGCCAAGGCCTGCAGGAGGGGCTCCGCGCTCAGCGGGGCAGCGGAGGGCAGAGGGGAGAGCCGCCTCGGTGTGGGTGCCGCGCGGCTTGGCCCGCCGATCGGCGTGCTGGACTCGGGGGCGTCCCCCGAAGCTGGCTCGTCCCGAGCGTCGCCCGGGGCGTCAGGCCCGGGCGGCGCGCCCGCGGCCTCGTCGTGGGTGGCCTCGGGGGTCGTCGTGGCCTCGGGCGGAGTCGGGTCGGGGGCTTGGCAGGCTGCCCGGCGCGCACGCGCCGCCTCTGCCTCCCGGGTGGACTCCCCGGCCCGGCGGAGTCTGGCCTCCTCCCGAGCGGCCTCCTCGGCCTGGCGAACCCGGGCGGCCTCGCGGGCAGCCTCCTCGGCTTCCCGAAGGCGGTCCGCGGCTTCCCGTCGGTCAGCCTCTCGCCTCCGGGCCTCCGCGGTCGCCGTCTCCTCGGCCTCGGACCGGCCGGACTTGGAATGGCGTGGGGGGCGCGACGGGATCTCGCTGAGGCAGAAGAAAAACCAAAGACAAAAAGAAACGGGTGAGTAAAAACTCGCCTTGGGGAGTAGATATGGCCGCAGTGGGCGCGGGAGCAAACCTGCGGGGAGGTCGGCTGAACGACCACCTCGGGGGCGAGATGAGGCTCCCCCGGCATGGCTCGGTCTCCCCTATTTTGCGGAGCCGTTTCTTCCTTCGCTCCTCCTCGGGCTGCGGCGCCGGCACAGCACCCTCTGGGCGCCTGCTGCTGGCACGCACCGCCCCGCCCCCTCGGGGAGGAGATGGGGGAGGAGTACCTCCCTGCTTCCTCTTCCCCCTGGCGTCGGCAGGGCGGCTGCCTCCCGGGCCCCCGTCGCGGGGCCCAGAAGCACGACCCCCTCCCGGGGTAGATTGTTCCCCCCTGCGGCTCCCGCCCGCGCCATCGTGGCCTCGGGGGGCCCGCTCCCCCGACGCCCCGACCACCTGCATGATGGCCAGGATGTTGGCGCGCTCTGGGTCGCAGCAGAGGGGGAGGACCCCTTGGGGGATGAGGGATGCCTCCACGGAGCTGAGATTCAGCACCCGTTGGACCACCATCCTGAAGTCCTCGGGGTCCCAGTCCCATTTTCGCCCCAGGTGGGTCCTCACGTGGTCCTCGGGCCCGGTGTACTCCCAGGCGCCTCGGGCGCGCCGCTGGAGCGGCGCGATCCGGCGACGAAGGTAGTCGCCGAACACCATGGCCCCCGTGAGCCCCTGGGATCGCAGACCCGCCAGGCGGTCAAGAACGGCGTCGTAGCCGTCCCCCAGATCCACCGCCGCCCGCCAGCTGGAGGCCTGCGCCGGGGGCTGGCTCGGGAGTCGGAGGCGCGCTTCGTCGGCGAGGGGGGTGTAGAACCAGTCGCTCTTCCAGTCGTCCCACTTCTTGCGGAGGACGCAGGGAATGTAGCGGTTCAGCACCTGCCCCCGCGGCTGGAAGTAGCAGCCACCGACTGCCGTCGGCGGCGACACCGGCTGCACGGTGAAGAACCACCGGAACAGCCGGAGAGATGGGCGCACCCCGATAAACATCTCGCACAGGTGCGCGAAGATGGCCAACGTCATTATCGCGTTGGGGGTGAGGTGCGCCATCTGGAGATCATAAAACTCCAGAATATCCATGAAGAAAATAGAGAATGGCGGGACCAGCCCCGCCATTGCGAAAGAGAGGAAGAAGACGGACCGCCCCGGGTAGTCTGGCGCCGGGCGTCCCTCGCCCAGCGTGACCACCTCCCGGCCGGTGGCAGATTCCGGCATGAATCGGCGCGGCAGCCCGGCCTGCCTCTCGCTCGTGATGCGGGAAGGCGGCAGCACGCTACCGTCGAGCGGTGCGGAGCCCCGTGCCATGGCGCCGGCGGAGGAGGAGCTTGAGAGCGAGCGCGTGCGGCAAGAGTAGGGCACAGGAAACGAAGAGTTAGGGCACGAGTGGCGAAGGCAAGGGGAAAAATGGAGAGAGGAAGGAAACGAATCCCTTCCTCGGCGTCTTTATACCCTTGCCAACGCTATGCCCGGCTCCTCGCTTCCTGCGCCCACTACCTCGCCCCCTCGTTTCTCGCGCCCACGCCTCCACTAACCCCACTCGCCCGTTTGCGGCGCACGCGGCAGACGTGCGGCCGTGGCGGTTGAGATGGGGCAGATAGTGCGCGCATTAACTGCGCTCGCCGACCGTGAAAAACGCCATCATCATATCCACAGACGAAACGAACCGGCACGTCCCGATTCCCGCGCTGCTCGAGTAATGTAGCGGTCTTAAAGAGGCCGCTCATTATCGTCGGTCGGTTTTCTCTTGCCGGTGCGCGCGATTCGCGACCGTTGGGTTCCTGTCCGCCTGTAGGGACCGGCCCCACCCGTCACCGGGCCTAAGGAGTGGCGTCACACCCGAGCGCTTCCCTCGAGGGGGGCGGTCGCCCTGGCATAACGCCGGGGGCTACTGTCGGTGACATGGGACCGGGGGTATCACGACTAGAGGCTTGGGTAGCCGCGGTCCTCCACGTGTCCCGACCCCCTCGGAGGGGTCGGGCCCGAGGGTGACGTGGCCACCCCTTCCTCTGTCTCCCCGAGGGGTCGGGCCGCTCCCGTTTCGGCCCCGAGGGCTGGGGCGCCCCGACCCCCTATGATTTTGGCGCCACGTGTGCGGGTTAGGTGAGCACAGCAAGGGCTCACCTAACCGCATTTATAGCGGATCAGACGAGCGCACCACGCCGCATTTAATGCGGCGCAGCGCACTGACGACGGATTTTGGTAATCGACTTGGAAAGGAAAGAGGAAACCGAAGCAGAGAAGAAGNGCTGGCTCGGAAGTCGGAGGCGCGCTTCGTCGGCGAGGGGGGTGTAGAACCAGTCGCTCTTCCAGTCGTCCTACTTCTTGCGGAGGACGCAGGGAATGTAGCGGTTCAGCACCTGCCCCCGCGGCTGGAAGTAGCAGCCACCGACTGCCGGCGGCGGCGCGACACCGGCTGCACGGTGAAGAACCACCGGAACAGCCGGAGAGACGGGCGCATCCCGATAAACATCTCGCACAGGTGCGCGAAGATGGCCAACGTCATTATCGCGTTGGGGGTGAGGTGCGCCATCTGGAGATCATAAAACTCCAGAATATCCAAGAAAAAAATAGAGAATGGCGGGACCAGCCCCGCCATTGCGAAAGAGAGGAAGAAGACGGACCGCCCCGGGTAGTCTGGCACCGGGCGTCCCTCGCCCAGCGTGACCACCTCCCGGCCGGTGGCAGATTCCGGCATGAATCGGCGCGGCAGCCCGGCCTGCCTCTCGCTCGTGATGCGGGAAGGCGGCAGCACGCTACCGTCGAGCGATGCGGAGCCCCGTGCCATGGCGTCGGCGGAGGAGGAGCTTGAGAGCGAGCGCGTGCGGCAAGAGTAGGGCACAGGAAACGAAGAGTTAGGGCACGAGTGGCGAAGGCAAGGGGAAAAATGGAGAGAGGAAGGAAACAAATCCCTTCCTCGGCGCCTTTATACCCTTGCCAACGCTATGCCCGGCTCCTCGCTTCCTGCGCCCACTACCTCGCCCCCTCGTTTCTCGCGCCCACGCCTCCACTAACCCCACTCGCCCGTTTGCGGCGCACGCGGCAGGCGTGC